>RJWJ010037855.1:0-15300 GCA_004363605.1 Indri indri
TCACACCTGTAATCCTAGCACTCTGGGAGGCCGAGGCGGGAGGATCGCTTGAGCTCAGGAGTTCAAGACCAGCCTGAGCAAGAGTGAGACCCCGTCTCTACTAAAAAAAAGAATAGAAAGAAATTGGCCAAACAACTAAAAATAGAAAAAATTAGCTGGGCATGGTGGCGCATGCCTGTAGTCCCAGCTACTCAGGAGGCTGAGGCAGGAGGATCGCTTGAGCCCACGAGTTTGAGGTTGCTGTGAGCTAGGCTGACGCCATGGCACTCTAGCCTGGGCAAGAGAATGAGACTCTGTCTCAAAAAAAAAAAAAAAAAGGAAAGGAAAAAAAAAAGAAAAGGAGGCTTCTAAATTTTAGTAAGAGAGTGTTACAACATTTGGACTTACCTCTGTGCCATCCCTAATTCCCCAGCTCAGTGGTGGCCTTAGAGATGGTGGTCTATGTTACTGATGTGACTTTCTGCTGCCAGAGGGGCAATATAGATGGTGATGTCAAAAAATTATGTTTATATATTTTAGCCTGTCTGCCTAGTGGTTCTCTGAGGAATGGGGTCAGGGGCTTTCCTTTGTTTTACCCACCTCAGGACTTTCTCAGAGCTGGGGTGGCCTTTTTGGATGATTTTTTATTGAACACATTTAAGGGCAAATGTACTAGCCAGAGCCACTTGCGTCAAGGCATGATAGATAGGGCAAACAGTAGACAGGATACAAATCCTGGGAAGGAAGAGGCTGGGGAAGGAGATATGTGAGAAAATAAGGACTCTGGAAAGCTCCTGCATATACCAGGGAATGTAGAAGGCCAGGCACATGCCCAGGGCTGGATTCATGCTCAAAAATGATGTGAAAAGACCCTAAGCTTTTACCTGTGCTGAATTTTAGACTCTACACAAGTAGTATGTGAAGGCTAAGGTAGAGTAAATGGCCTGGCTAAACACTGAAGATGTACACCAACACAGTCAATCTGCAAAGACTGGGAGACTACTTCTATTTTTTGACATTTAAGGAAATCTCTGTCAAATCACTACCTAACAACTAAGATAATATACAGAGAAATCAGTGACCATATGAAAAAGAATATAATCAGATAATCATTACAAAAATAGTTTAGAAAAGCTATTAAACTAACAATTACAACCCATAAGTATTACCAAAAAAACCCTAGGGAGAGGTTCTGATCTACAGAATTAACCCGTTATAATAGTCAAACTGTCCAGTTTTAAACAAAAAAATTACAATGCACTAGAAAGAAACAAAAACGTTTAGCCCATTCACAGGAGGAAAAAAAAAGAAATTAGGGTTGGGTGCAGTGGCTCACAGCTGTAATCCCAGCACTTTTGGAGGCCGAGGTAGGAGGATTTCTTGAGGCCAGGAGTTTAACCCCAGCCTGGGCTACATAGTGAGACCCTTTCACTACTGGAAAAAAAAAAAGAAAGGAAGAAAGAAAAAAAAGAAATTAATAGAAACTGTCCATGAGGAAACCCAGATATAAGTCTTACTAGTCTACTATTGTAGATATACTCAAACTACTAAAGGAAACCATGAACAAATAACTAAAAGAAACCAGGAGAACAACATCTCACCAAATAGATAAGATCTCTAAGGAGACAAAAATAATAAAAAGGAACTAAATAGAAATTCTAGAAATGAAAAGTACAATAATTGAAATGAAAAATTCAATAGAGGCATTAAAAAACATATTACAGCAGCCAGAAGAATGAATTAATTGACTTGAAGATATGTCCACTGAAAACAACCAGTGCACTCATCAGCCAGGCATGCCACTTCCAGGAGAGCCCCATCCCAATCCAGTAGACTGACCATACAAATCCGTACAGACTAGAATACTGAGGCACTCACAAGCAATGCTGAAGTTGACTACAGCTAAGAAAACTGCAGAGACTACACTACTCCATCCACCAAGAACCAAAGCCAACCCACCCTACCCAACTGACACCCTAAGACACATCTGCAGGTGAAAATCTTTCCCTACAAAAGCTACTCTATATAACTAGAAGAGGTAATCATTCCACCAGATGCACAGATATCAACACAGGGACACAAGAAACATGAAAAAGCAAGGAAACATGGCACCACAAAATTAGTACAATAATTCTCTAGTAACTTGCCCCAAAGAAATGGAAATTTAAAAATTGCCTGAAAAGAAATTCAAAATAATGATCTTCAGGAAACTCAGGGAGATATAAGACAATGCAGACAGATGATTCAATGGAATCAGAAAAACAATCCATGACCTGAATTAGAAATTCAACAAAGAGATAGATAGGATAAAAAAGAACCAAACAAAAATCTTAGAAAGGAAGAACTCAGTGAATGAAATAAAAAATATGACTGAGAACATCAAAACCAGACTAGATCTAATAAAAGAATTTATGAACTTGAAGAGAGGTCTTTTGAAATAACCAAGTCAGAGGAAAAACCAGACAAAAGAGTGAAAAAGAATGAACAAAGAAGATGGGACTCATGGGATACCATAAGCAAACAAATTTCCACATTATGGGTGTTCCAGAATGAGAAGAGATGGAGAAAGGCAGGGGAACCTTATTTAACAAAATAATAGGTGAAAATTTCCCAGGTCCTGGGAGAGAGATGGACATCCAGATCCATGAATATCAAAGGGTCCCATACAGATTGAACCAAAAGAGGCCCTCTCCAAGGCACATTATAATCAAACTGTCAAAAGTCAAAGACAAAGTGAATTCTAAAAGCAGGAAAAGAAAAGTGTTAAGTCACACATACAGGAATCCCCAATAAACTATCAACAGATTTGTCAACAGAAACCTGCAGGCTAGGAGAGAATAGGATGATATATTCACAGTCCTGGAAAAAAAAAAAGTTTGCCTAAGAATACTACGTCATTTTTAAACATGTGGAGAAAGGCACTGTAAAAGAAAAGAATTTTAAAAAATGCTATACCCTGCCAAGTTATCCTTCAGAAATGATGAAAAATAATTTTTTTCCAGACAAGCCAGAAATTATAAAAGTAAAGTTTGTTTTCCAGACAATCAAAAGCTGAGGAAATTCACAACCACAAAACCAACCTTAAAGAAATGCTCAAGGGACTGCTTCAACTGGAAATGAAAGGACAATAATTACTGACATGAAAACATATGAACATATAAAGCTCACTGACAGAGGTAAATCCATGATCAAATTCAGAATACTATTACTTTAATGGTGGTATGTAATCATCTTTCAAGTCTCCAGTATGACAGTTGAAAAGTGAAATGGTTAATAATATCTATATCTACAATAAGTTGTTAAGGAAAATAAAATATAAAAAGATCTAAATTAAAGCAACAAAATTATAAATTGTGGTGGGGAGAGAAGTCCAAAGTATTTGCAGGTAACAAACCTTTAAGCTTTTTTCAGCTTAAAAGAGTGTCACTGTGAGATATTTTATGTAAGCCTCACAGCAACCACATAGAAAAAAATTACAGCAGATACACAAATAAAAAAAAGAAAGGAGTCAAACTTTATCACTACATAAAACCACTAAAACACAAAGGGAAACAAGAAGACAGGAAGAAAGAAACAAAGGATCTTAAAACAACCAGAAAACAATTAACAAAATGGAAAGAGTAAGTTCTTAAGTATCAATAATAACCTTGAATATAAACAGAATAAATTCTCCAGTTATTAATAAAAGATATAGAGTGGTCAAATGAACAAAAAAACAAGACTTAACTATAGGCTGCCCAGAAGAAACCCACTTCACCTATAAGGACATATATACACTGTAAGTTAAGAAAAGGAAAGTGATGCTCCACATAAATGGAAACTAAAAGATAGCAGTAATACCTATATTTGTACCAGACAAAACAGACTTTAAGTCAAATACCATAAAAAGAGACAAGAAGGTCACTATATAATGATAAAGGAGTCAATTCAAGAAGAAGATATAACAATTGTAAATATATATGCACCTAACACCGGAGCACTCAAATAAATAAAGTGATTATTATAGCTCTAACAGGAGAGAGAGACTGTAGTATGATAATAGTAGGAGACTTCAACATGCCACTCTCAGCAAGGGACAGATTATCCAGACAGAAAACAAGGAACCATCAGATTTAAATGATACACTAAACCAAACAGACCTAACAGACATTTATGGAATATTCTACCAACAGCTGCAGAATACACATTCTTCTCAACGGCACATAAAACATTCTCCACCAGAGATCATATATTAGGCCACAAGATAAGCCTTAACAAACTTACGAAGATCAAATTATTTCAAGTATGTTTTCTGATCACAATGGTATAAAACTAGAAATGAACAGGAGAAAACTCAAAAACATTACATATACATGGAAATTAAACAACATACTCTTGAACAACCAATGGGTCAATGAAGAAATTAAAAGGAAATTTAAAAATTTCTTAAGACAAATAAACATGAAAACACAACATACCCAAACCTTTGGCATACACATAAAGCAGTTCTAAGAGGGAAGTTTACAACAATAAGCACCTACATCAAAAAAGAAGAAAGATCTCAAAAATCTAATGATATATCCCAAGGAACTAGACATGCAAAAACCAACTAAACTTAAAATTAGTAGAAGGAAGGAAATAATAAAGATCAGAACAGAAATAGAGAATAAAAAAAAATACAAAAGATCAATGACACAAAGAGTTGGTGTTTTGAAAAGATAAACAAAACTGACAAACCTTTAGCCAGACTAATAATAAAAGAGAGAAGACTCAAATAAGATCAGAGATGAAAAAAGAAGCATAACAAACTGATATCACAGAAATACAAAGTATGATAAGAGACTATTAGGAACAATTATGTGCCAAAAAATAGGATAACATATAAGCAATGGATAAATTTTGGACACATGCAAAACTTCCAAGATTCAATAGTGAAAAAATAAAAAATCTGAACAAATCAATACGAAGTAATGAGATCAAAATAGTAATAAAGTCTCTCATCAAAGAAAAGCCCAGGACCTGATGGATTCGCTACTGAATTCTACCAAACACTTAAAGAAGAACTGATACCAATTCTCCTCAAACTATTCAAGAAAACTGAAGAGGAGGGAATGCTTCCAAACTCATTCTATGAGGCCAGCATTATCCTGATAAGAAAACCAGACAAGGACACAACAAATGAAAACTACAGATCAATATCCCTAATGAACATGGATGTAAAAATCCTCAACAAAATACTAGCAAACATAGTTTAACGGCACATTAAAAAAAAATCATTCACTCTGATCAAGTGGGATTCATCCCAGGGATGCAAGAATGGTTCAACATATGCAAATCAATAAATGTGATATATCACATTAATAGAATGAAGGACAAAAACCATATGATCATTTTAATAGATGTAGAAAAAGTATTTGACAAAAGGCAACATCCTTTCATGATAAAAACTCCTAAAAAATTAGCTGTAAAAGGTATGTAATTCAATATAATAAAGGCCATATATTATAAATTCACAGCTAACATCATACTGAACAGAGAAAAGTTAAAATTTTCCCCTAAGATCTGGAATAAGACAAGGATGCCCACTTTTACCACTTCTATTCTACATAGTACTGGAAGCCCTAGCCAGAGCAATTAGGCAAGGGACAAAGATAAAAGGCATCCACATTGCGAAGGAGGAAGTCAAACTATCCATGGTTACAGGTGACATGACTGTATATAGTTTACCCTTGAACAAGGTAGGGATTAGGACTATCGACCCCTGTGCAGTAAAAAACCCACGTGTAACTTTTGACTTAACTACTAATAGGCTACTGTTGACCAGAAGCCTTGCCAAAAACATAATCAGTTGATTAGTACATATTTTGTATGTTCCATGTATTATATACTGTATTCTTACAATAAATTAAAGAAAATGTTATTAAGAAAATCATAAAAAAGATAAAATATATCTGCTATTCCTTAAGTGAAAGTGGATCATGATAAATGTCTTCATCCTCATTGTCTTCATGTTAAGTAGGCTGAGGAGGAGGGGGAGGAGGAAGGGGAAGAGGAACCATTTGTCTGCTGTCTCAGGGGGTGGAAGGAAATCCACATATAAGTGTATTGGAGCAGTTCAAACTTGTGTTGTTCAAGGGTCAACTGTATATAGAAAACTGTAAAGACTCTACCAAAAAACTATTAGAACTAATAAAGTTAGTAAAGTTACAAGATAAAAAAATCAACATACAAAAATCAGTATTGTTTTTATACGTTAATAGTGAACCGTCTCAAAGAGAAATCAAGAAAACAATCCCATTTACAATAGCTACAAAAAAATAAGCTACCTAGGAATAAATTTAACCAAGGAGATGAAAATTCTCCACACTGGAAACTATAAAAGACTGAAAGAAATTAAAGAGGACACAAATAAATGGAAAGATATCCCATCTTTGTGGATTGGAAGAATTAATATTGTTAAAGTGCCCATACCACCCAAATCAATCTACAGATTCAATGCCATCCCTACCAAAATACCAATGATATTCTTCACATAAATAGAAAAAAGAATTCTAAAATTCATATGAAACCACAAAAGACCCTGAATAGCCAAAACAATCTTGAGCAAAATAATAAAAAAACAAAAAACAAAAAGAAAACACCAAAGCTGGAGGCATCATACTACCCGACTTCAAAATATATTACAAAGCTATAGTAACCAAAACAGCATGGAACTACCATAAAAACAGACACATAGACCAATGGAACAGAATAGACAGCCCAGAAAGAAAACCATGAATCTACAACCAAATAATTTTTGACAAAGGTCCAAAGAACACATGTTGGGGAAACAACAGCCTTTCATAAATGGTACTGGAAAAATTGGCTATCCATATGTAGAAGAATGAAATGGAACCCCTATCTTTTACCATATATAAAAATCAACTCAAAATGGATTAAAGACTTATTAAATGTAAGACCAAAAACTATGAAACTACTAGAAGAAAACATAGGGGAATCGTTTCATGACATTGGACTGGGCAAGAATCTTTTGAATATGACTCCAAAAACACAGGCAACAAAAGCAAAAATAGACACGTGATTAAATAGAACTAAAAAGCTTCTGCAGAGCAAAGAAAACAATCAACAGAGTGAAGAGACAACCTACAAAATGGGAGAAAATATTTGCAAACTATATATCTGACAAGGGGTTAATATCCAGAATACATAAAGAATGCAAACGACTAACAACTCAATAGCAAAAACTCAAAAAATCCAATTAAAAATGGGCAAAAATCCTTAACAGGCATTTATCAAAAGACAACATAAAATGGCCAACAGGTATATGAAAAAATGTACATCACTAATCATCAGGGAAATGCAAATCAAAACCACCAAAAAATATCACTTCTCCCCAGTTAGAATGGCTATTATCAAAAAGACAATAGCCAGGCATGGTGGCTCACGTCTGTAATCCTAGCATTCTGGGAGGCCAAGGTGGGAAGATTGCTTGAGGCCAGCAGTTCAAGACCAACCTGAGCGAGAGTGAGACCCCATCTCTACCAAAAAATAGAAAAATTAGCTGAGCCTGATAATAGTACACACCTATAGTCCCAGTTACTTGGAAGGCTAAGGTAGGAGAATTGCTTGAGCCCAGGAGTGTGAGGTTGCAGTGAGCTATGATAACGCAACAGCACTCTAGCTCAGGCAACAAAGTGAGACCCTGTCTCCAAAAACACATATAAATAAATAAAATTTTAAAAGATAAAAAAATTAAATTAAAAAAATTTAAAAAGACAAAATGTAAATGTTGGTGAGGACACAGAAAAAAGGGAACCCTTACACTCAATGAGTGGGAATGTAAAATTGTTACAGCCATTATGGAAAGCAGTACAGAGTTTCCTAAAAAATTAAAAATAGAACTATCATATGATCCAGCAATCTCATTATTGGGTACATATCCAAAGGAAATGAAATCAGTTTGTCAAAGAGACATCTGCACTTCCTTGTTTATTGCAGCACTACTTACATTAGCCAAAATATGGAATAAACCTAAACGTCCACTTACTGATGAAATGATAAATAAAAGCGGCACACATATATACATACAATGGAATACTATTCAGCCATAAAGCAGAATAAAATTCTGTCATTCACAGCAACATGAATGAACTTGGAGGACATTTTGTTAAGTAAAATAAGCCAGGCACAGAAAGTCAAACGCAGCATGATATCCCTCATAAGTTGAATCTAAAAAAGTTTATTTCATAGAAGTAAAGAGTACTGTACTGGTCACCAGAGGCTGAGGAGGGTTGGGGGGAGATGGGGACTGGGAGAGAGGTTGGTCAGTAAGTACAAAATTATAGTTAGACAGGAGGATTAAGTTCTGGTGTTCTGTTAGACAGTATAGTCACAGTAGGGTGACTATAACAAATAACCATGTAGTTTATGTTTCAAGATATCTAGAAGATTTTGAATATTTTCACTACAAAGACATGATAAATGTTTAGTGATGGATATAATTACCACAATTTGATCATTATATAATACAATGTATACATGCATTGAAAAGTCACCTGGTATCCCATAAATATGTACAATTATCATGTCTCAATTATTAAGTTTAAAAACACAATGAAATACCACCTTACTCCAATTAGAATAGCTATTATCAAAAAGATAAAAGATAACAAGTGTTGGTGAGGATGTCAAGAAAAGGGAACCCTTACACACTGCTGGTGGGCATGTAATTTAGTACAGCCATTATGTAAAACAGCATGAAAGTTCCTCAAAAAATAAATACAATCCAGCAATCTCATAACTGGAGAGATATATATGTAAAGGAAATAAAATTAATGTGTCGAAGAGATATGGGTACTCCCACGTTTACTGAAGCACTACTCACAATAGCCAAAATATGGAATCGACCTAAGGGTCCATAAATGGATCAATGGATAAAGAAAATGTATATATACACACAACAAAATATTATTTAGTGACAAAGAAAGAATAAAATTCTGTCATTCATGGCAACATAGATGAGCTTGGAGGACATTATGTTAAGTGAAATAAGTCAGGTACAGAAAGACAAATGCAGCATGATCTCACTCATATGTGTAATCTAAAAAGTTGACCTTACAAAAGTAGAGAATAGAACAGTGGTTACCAGTGCCTGGGGAAGGATGCAGGAGAGGTAAATAGGGAGAAAATGGTCAATGGGTACAAAGTTACAATTAGATAGCAGAAACAAGTTCTGGTGTTCTATTGCTTAGCAGGGTGACTATAGTTAACAATAATGTATATTTCAAAATAGCAAGAAAAGGTTTTGAATGTTCTGAATATAAAGAAATGATAAATATTTGAGGTAATGGATATGCCAACTGCCCTGATTTGATCATTACACAATGTATACATGTATTGAAACATCACACTATATCCTATAAATATGTACACATATGTGTCAATTAAATTTTTTTAAAAAGTAGTAATAGTACAAAAACAAAATAAAACACTCAACAAACTAGGAACAGAAGAGAATGTCCTAAACATGATAAAGGACATTTGTAAAAAACCTACAGCTAACATCATACTCAATGGTGAAAGACTGAAAGCTTTCCCCCTAAGATCAGGAACAGGACAAAGATGCCTGCTTTCACTATTTTACTCAACACTGTACTGGAAGTTCTAGCCAAGGTAATTAGGCAAGAAAATAAAAGGCATCCAAATTGCAAAAGGAGAAGTAAAACTCTATTTAGAAATGACATGATCTTATGTTTATAAAATACCAGAGAATCTACAAAACAAACTATTAGAGCTAATAAATGTATTCAGCTCTGTCTTGCACTCATTTAGCTATCCATGAGCACTTTCAGCCTGCAGAAGCTTTGGAAAAATATAGCAAACAATACCAGCATTCTCTTTGTTTCTCTCATTTTCCCTTTCTTTGTTGGAGAAAGGGATAAAAAGGAGTGTACAGAGGAAGACTAAAGGAATGAAACAGGCTGTATCCTGACTGGCTGTAGTCCTACAAATCAAGTATTATTTCTTGTTTATTTTCCTAAGCAGGTAATAGCAAAGCACCCCCCAAATCAAAAGGAGTTAAGCTCTTATTTTCAGAGGTAGCAAGGAATGGGTGATATGGGGACAGAGTATCCTACCCCATAGCCAGGCTTGTGCAGATGGTGGCAGCTATTTAAGGAGCATCGAGGAAGCTGAGGCCCTGGGGCCTGCTATAAGAAAAGGGGAGAGTTTAGGAACTTACTGAATGTTGTAGGGCACAGTACTAGGATTGAGTACCCCATACACAGTGAAGCCTTTATAGAGAGGGTTCCTGAAGTCTGGTTTCCTCTGAACCAAGAAAGGCCACACGGAATGTGTTTTCTCATAAACTCTGTTAGAAAAGAAAAACAAACCCCAAAATTAAAAGCAGCAAGCAAGTAATCTCAACCATCCTGTTAAACTTGATAATCAGTCAAATTTTACTAATAAGTAAACCCAACTCAAGAGAGAGGGATAGGTATGATAGAAGGAAAATAAGCTGCTAATAAGTGTTGGTAGAATAACAAATTATTTGGGCTTCAATTTATACACCTTTAAAATGAGTAAGAAGTTAGAGTTCCATACTGGAGAGCAGGAGATTCTCAGTCTAGTCTCTCCTGTGGAATAGCTGTGTTATCTTGGGAAAATCCCTAACTCTTTCTGGGCCTGTTTCCTCAACTGTAAATATAGTCTCTAAGGTCTCTTCTAAATCTAGGATACTATGAACCGAAGACCTTTCCAGTTTTAAAAATTCTAGCGTTGTTTTTAAAGGTCTGGTAAATTAAGAAACAGGAACCCTAGAAGGTGAATTTCTGGCTTTTCTATATTTAATTTTATTTAAAGCCAGCTTCTTTCCCCTTCAGAAGGTTTAAGACAGTGAAAGACAATTGGAAATCTATACTAGCAAATGTTCATAAGTTATCCCAGGTGGGCAACTAAAGACTGTGGTATTTATATTGCGAGTCTGATTCTTATACTTTAGTTGAAACCACGGCAAGCCTGTTCAACTAGCAAGGAAGCCCCTTAGTTAACACCTCAAAATGCATGGGAATCACTGGTTTCCAATGAGAGATGCTGTGTAAACATGTATGGGAAGGTCATCTGCATACATCATGTCAAAGAAAGTTTAAGAAGAACTGAAGAGGAGTGGTATGGATGGTAAGAACTAAAATTGAGGTCTTGTAACTTTCACAGTCGTCAAACCATTTCAGTGAGGCCAAAGGCCCTGTATATCCATCTTTCTCATCTGTTGTTGGTTACAAACAGAAAAAAAAAAATCTTACAGAAATAAGGTAACCAATATTTGTTGAGTATTTACTATGTGTCAAACACTGTTCCAGACTCTTCATCTAAAATACCTCCTTAAATTTTCATAACAAAATGCTGAGGTGTTTTAGCCTCAAATTACTAATGTGAAAATGAGACGAAAAAATTAATTTGCTAAAGGTCAAACAGATAGTAGGTGACATAGCCAAAGTCTAAACCTAGGTCTGCCTGGTTCTAAAGCCCATGCTTCTCCTTTCATGAATGAATGACGCTTCTGTTTGTTTTAAGTAATCACTATTTTAACATATGTTAAAATCTTCAACTTTTGCACTGTTACATGTAGATTCAGATTTGTGTGGGAAATGGGTCCAGATATATTAACCTGACTTCAAGAGGGGGAGAAAAGATTATGGAAAAGATCTTGGGTATTAATGCCTAGGGAAGCAAATTAGAGACAATGAATACGTATAAAAAAGCATTTGGGGCGGGGGTGAGAAAGGTCTTGTTGCAGAAAGAAAGAGAAATGTGCATGGAAGCTACCAAGTAAATACAACTGTTAAAGTAGGAAGACTCATCACTGTTCTCTGTGTTGACAGGAAAACAGAATCACAGAGAGGTGATATCATCCAGGCTACATCATAAAGAGGCCTGAGACGTTGGGCTGACTGCTAAATCAGCCAACAGCTGTGAAACAGGCATGGGCTGTGAAATAGCTGCCTTCCTGCCTATTTCTCTGTGTCTAAAATAAAGATAATACTTCTCACAGGTGTTCTACCTCGTCAACCTCAAAAAGTACTTATGTTTTCTATATTGTGGGGATGTTAGTTTAAGTACTTAAGTATATATTAAGTACTTGAGTGTGTGTGTGTGTATATATTTATATATATACGTTTTATGTATTGCGGGGATGTTAGTTTAAGTACTTCAGTATATATTTAAGTACTTAAGTGTGTGTGTGTATATATATTTATATATATGTTTTATATATTGTGGGGATGTTAGTTTAGGTATTTAAGTATATATTTAAGTACTTAAGTGTGTGTGTGTATATATTTATATATATATGTTTTATATATTGCAGGGGTGTTAGTTTAAGTACTTAAGTATATATTTAAGTACTTAAGTGTGTGTGTGTGTGTGTGTGTGTGTGTATTTATGTATATATGTGTTTTTTATATTGTGGGGATGTTAGATAAAGTATCCACAAGGGTGCAAACTCAAGTGCCTATGGGAACTGGGCAGATAACATTAGAAGGGGGCTGAGAATAAACTACAGGGAGTGGTGAGAATTGTGGTCAACAAGAGTGAGTCTGCCTCATCCAAATGGAGCAGCTACTATTCAGCTCTAGTTGATTATTGTCATGAGAAAATGCAGATCCAGTGTTGCCAGAGCTCCTGATTTTTCAGAATATCTTGGTATAGTACGATCTTGGTACATGTGAAATCTCTTGATATTTAAATGTTGACAATTAATTCACAGTTTAAAAAATACTCCACAAACTAAACAAAACACGATAGGTCAGGTATAACCTATGAGCTGCCAGTTTGTGATCTCTGATACGAATGAAAAGGACTATAGATAATAACTACTCACACCTGCACAGCAACTGATCCTTCACAAAGCCCTTGCACATCCATTATTTTACTGGCTCCTCATGACTACTCTGAAAATATTACTCGTATTTTATAGATGAGGAATCTGAGGTTCTGAGAGATCCCTGTGTAAACATTGAGTGCTTTATGCTTCAAAAGTTCTTTTAATTATTGTTATCTCCTTCCTTTTCCTGACTGCTGTCCCAAATTCAATGTGGTGGGTTCATTCCTTTTGTACTAACCCCCTTCTCCCTATTTAGTATCTCCTCACAAAGTGAATTCACCTTAGATCTTCCCGATCCTTCTGACAGTTTCCAAGGAAGTTTCCAAACTGGCAGGAGAAAACATGGTCATGGATCTCCAAGAGGAAATTTTCATTAAACTCAAAGGCACAGGGAAACTGTTCCATTAATTGCCAAATACAATCTAGGAACTGGGTAAAGATAGGGGACACTTCTTTTGAGTCTCCATCCAGGTGGCCACACCTAAGAGATGCAAATAAAGGCAAAGAAAGACAGTGGTTAGTGTCAGGGATTATACTGTTTGCAGTAGGCTACAACAAGGTCACCTTTTGTATCTGTTGGCAGTGGCAAGGAAACACCTCATGGTAAAATGCCAGCCAGAATCTCAAAGCCAGTTAATCCCAGCAAACCTCTTAGCCACTGGTACCCTTCACTGTCATCTAGACTGTAAAATCTTCGGTCATCTAGTCTATTTTCTCTTACATCCTCTTTCCAATCGAACTTTCTGCAATGATGGAAATGTTCTATAGTTGTGCTGTCCAATACAGAAGTCACTAACCATTAATCACTTGAAATGTGGCTAGTGTAGCTGAGGAACTCAATTTTTAACTGTATTTAATTTTAATTTATTTAAATAGCCACATTTAGCTCTATGTGAGCAAGGACCAAATCTATGTTGTTTCCTGCACAGTGCCTGGCACAAAATAGGTATTTAAGGAACATTTATTAAATGCATGAATGAAACCTCATCCCAGAACTGTTTATGTTTCCTCCCCCATAATTCCCTCTTTACCAACCCTACCATCCACTGGAAATGCTATTCCACTGGAAACCAACACAGCATCCTCGGCTTCTATGCTGAACATTTTCTACCTTCTGATATAACTGTGACCAGGTTCATAAGGATACTACCTCTCCTTGGGGCCCAAATCAAATGGAGAACACTAATCATTTCACTTTCCACATGCCATAACCCTAAAACAGGGCAGAGGTGGCTTCCACTTTCTTCTTGCTCTTACTGCTGCTTCCAAACTACTACCCCTTTCATTATCTTAAAAACACTCCATTATAGGTCATGCTGTTTAGCTTATTTACCTTCCCTTTCCTCAATTCTGTCTTCTACCAATCTCTGGGTCACTTCCCCACATTCTCTGAAGAATCTGACTTCTGTCTTAAGTATTTATCTTTGGTGTTGATGTAGATGACCTACACTAGTTTAACCGGTTCCTTAAGTAGCCCAAATCCAATATCTTCACTGATCTTTACCTCTACTCCAGTCTGCTGAATCCATGGCCATAGGCTGGTTCTTGAAATCACCTACGAGTTCTTACTCCACCTTTGAAATCTTAATCCCAATATCGCCCTCTGAACACCATATATTATATTTCCAAAGGCTGCTCATCTTCTTACCTCCTCCAGCTCCCATGTCAGGACCTCTCTACATGACAGATTCCTATGGGCTTCCCTTTCTTCCTTAACCAGCCTAGACTTCACAGTCTGTCCCATCAAGTATTCTCTCTGCACTGTCTTCAACTTTCTGGCCTTTCTTGTCATTTTTCTTCAAAATCTAACCACAGATCAGCCTAAAAAGTTATGTTCTCTGCTCCTACATCCTGACTGATGAATAATGCTTGCAAAAATTATAAAACTATACAAATGCGTGCCTTTTAAACTGAAGTCCCCACATTGAGCTGGGACTTAATTGCTCCCAAATAATCTTTATGTATGTCCTTAACACCATGTGTCCATCACTCTTACAGCTATTGCAAATTTTAAACTATCCTCTCAAACTCCTAGCCCATTTCACATCTTCCTTCATACCAGAGTCTATAGTGTCACTGAAAAGATCAAGGCCATCAAGTAAAAAAAAATTATCTAACTTCTGCCTCTGAAACTCACACAGTTCCTTCTCTGCCTGTCTTTCCATCCAGTCTCCATGAAAGAGGTGTTCTATTTTTTTTTGTTGTTTTGTGATCACCTTTTATTTATACAGAATCATAAATTACAAACTATTATTTTGCTCAATCCTTTCAACCACCACGTGAGGCAGACATGCTAGAGGGTATTAGCTCCATTTCACAGGCAAGAATGGAAACACTGTTCCCATATTTAGTGTAAGACAGCTGGGATTTAAGCCCTGGGCTTCCATACTCACAACTGCTTTTTTCCCATGACTTTGTGATACATCATTTTAAAGTAATCTGATTTCACAATGCTTTAAACT
>RJWJ010037856.1:0-15300 GCA_004363605.1 Indri indri
TTTTTTTTTGCATGCAGTTTGGAAGGCAGACGTGAAGTAGCAGCCATTAATCTCTAAAGATCACTGTGCTTGGATGCAGCAAGGGACAGATGCAGAGGTCCCAGCAGGTTCCAGCTTGTTTTTACTTTTTCCCACCCCACTTGTGGCTCTTCTTCCCAGCTGCCAGCCCTGCTTACCAACAGCACCCCAGGACCCCACCAGTCTCTGGGACAACAGCCTTCTGCAGACTGCGTCACCGGGTCCCCCTTTGCTGTCTCGCGGCAGCAGCAGGACGTGCCTGCCCTCCTGCACTCCCTGGCAAACTCCCACTTCCTCACTCATGGTGTCCCATCAGGAGGACTGGTTGGTGACTTTGACCCTCCAATTCCCCCTTTTGGGCCCTTGGTTCTCAGCTTCTCTCACAACTGTGTCATTAATATCCACAGTGGTTCTGCTTTTCTGATTCAACCCTACAGGATACAAGAATCAAATGAAACCACTGATCAAAGGCAATTAGCACAGGACCAGGCACATAGTAGGAACGTAATAGATTGTTAGCTATTTATTATTATCATTATCATTGTTTTCACTGCTATTAATGCAAAAGAACTTAGAGACCTCACTTACCGAATCGCCTCGTTAGAGGAGTAAACTAAGGTTCTGCCAGGATAAATGACTTGCTCAGGGTCACATGGCTCTATAGTGACCCAGCCAGCACCAGAACTCAGGCCTTCTGATTGCTGGTCCCAGTCTTTTTCACAGACTCTGGCCTGTGGCCCACATGAGCCTGGCATTCTGGCTGTCACCCAGTAGTTACGATGCCATTGGCTGCAAATCATGTAAAATCCAACTCAAATTGGCCTGAATAATAGGGAAGTTTATTGGCTCACATAACCAAAAAGTTGAGAGAGAGGACCAACCTCAGACATACGATCATGTCAGCTGGGCTAAGCTTCATTTCTCTATAGTTCTCTCATCTTCCCTTTCTGCTGTGTCCCTATTATGGTTCAACTCACAGAAACAAACATGGCTACAGAAGTTCCGGGCCTTACACTTCCAAACCACAGCTGTCCCAAGGAAGAGAGAGCCTTTGTAAGCTGAAGTACAGAGATTCAAGGTGATTGAACCAGTTCCATTCACACATCCACCTTCACCCAATGTGTCTGGTCAGAGGCGGTGGTGGTGGGGCGGCGGATGGAACACAGTGATTGGCTTAGGCTAGCGCGTGTGCTACGAACCTAGAACTGGCAGGATCAGAGGCAGGGTGGGGAGAGTTGGCTTTCCGAGACACGTGGAGCCCTTCATAGAAACGGGGGGTGGAGAACTGCAAGTGAATGCTGGGGAAGCAACCTTAGCAGAGGGATTGTTATATTTCTTGTGCTAACACCTTTTCCCAGTGACTCTTACTTGGTGTCTGGATGAAGCCAGACAGCACCGCTTCTGAAAGGAATACACAGTCACAGGTGATGTATTTAACAGTGCTGGTCATGTGATTAAATATTTATGGCCGCTCAGTTTAATGTAAAACACCCATCAACCATTTCTGCTGAGTTTGTCCGATGCCCATGAATCACGTGGATGGTGCGGGTATTGGGACCATGTCTCACCTCTGGTCTCTGGCATTAATTAGCCTAAAAAACTGAGTGCCGTCTACCTGCTCCTGGGTAACATCCCACAGCTATACACATATGCACAGAAATGTGCAATAAGAAATCCACCAGGTCGTAATAATGTTCTTCTTCTTGCTAGTGAAGGCCAAGTAGAGAAGTATGAAATTTGTCCTCTACCTTGAAAATGTATTCTTTTTTGTTGGTTTTTGTTATTAAGACTAATTTGACATTATAGGGGAGGAAAAAATAATTTCTTCTCTGCCCTTCTAAGGTCTTAGCTGGGACCCACTGTAAAAAAAGACAGATTACTAGAGAAAAACAGACAGAAGTTTATTAACATGTATACCTCATAGAAACATAGGGGGTACCTAGGGGAAAATAAGTAACTCTCAAAGGCGTGGCCTAGAAGTCTGGCTTGTACAGCATCTTCAACTATAACAAAGACAGAAGGGCGTGGGGGAGACAGGTTATGGGAAGGTGACTAGGAAATGCAGGGGGAGAATAATAAGGTTTGTTCTGCCCATTTTAAATTGGTGCCTTCTCCATTGATAAGTGTTTCTTGTGATTTAGTCACACCTTTCCTGGTTCAGAGAGGGAGACACCCTTGCCAATGGCAATTTCCCTTATAGGTATAAATTTCCTTTACGAAAGGATAACTTTGTTTTCAGAACTTCTCTTGTGTTGCTGTTTCTCAAAATAATCAGTTCAAAATAACCCATATGCCAAAGAGGCACATTTTGGAGCAGCATATTCTGGTCTCCTACAGTCATATTTTGGGGTGGCATATCCTGGTCTCCTACAACACATAAATAACACACATTAACATGCACAAATCTTAGGTTTTCAGTTCAACAAGTTTTGATAATTGTATACACCTGAGCAACCACTAACCAAAATAAGATACAGAACATTTCTTTTACAGATGAAAATTCCCTGATGTTCCTTCTAAGTTAATCTCCAGTCCCTACTTATTCTAAGAACCAGTGTCTGATTTTTATCACCATAGATTAGATTTTTTGTCTCTTCTTGGATTCTACATAAATGGAATGAGACAGCGTGCACTCTGTTATGTCTGGGGCTTCTTGTAATCTTTTTGAGATTCATTTACATTGTTGTGTTTAAAAGTAGTATGTTCCTTTTAATCACTGAGTAGTATTCCATTATATGACTCTACCATAATTTTGTTTGTCCATTCTTCCATGGATGGACATTTAAGTTGTTTCCAATTTTTGGCTATTATGAAAATAATGCTATAAACATTCTTGTGTAATTCCTTTTGTGCAATACTTTCATTGCTCTTGAGTAAATACCTGAGAACAGAATTGCTGGGTCATAGGGCAGATGTATGTTTAATTGATCAGAAACTGCCAAACAGTTCTCTAAAGTGGTTGTGCCCTTTTACACTCCCATAGGTAGGGTATGAGAATCTTGGAACTTGATCCCAACTTCTGATAGAGGCTTGGTGATGACAAGGGCCATTTCTTTCCAGGTGAGAAGGGAGGTGCTGCATGTGGGAACCCAAAGATGGCAGCTTCTGGGGGACAGCACTGTGAAGTCTTGATATGTTTGCCTCTGATCCATTCTCGCCCACCCTTGCTCTGCTCTGTATCACAGGAGGCTGATCTTCCAAAGGTACCTGGTTTGTGGCTCCTGGTTGGGTGTGGCCAATGGGCGGTGCTGGGTTGATGTGGCCAATGAGAGGTGGCGGTTTGATTGTGGCCAGTGGGAGGCGGTGGGGTAGGTGTGGCCAATGGGAGGTGGTGGTTTGATTGTGGCCAATGGGAGGTGGTGGGTGGGTGTGGCCAGTGGGAGGTGGTGGGGTTGGTGTGGCCAATGGGAGGTGATGGGGTGGGTGTGGCCAATGGAGGTGGAGGGTGGGTGTGGCCAATGGGAGGCACTGGGTTGGTGTGGCTCTGTTGTTAATGAGAGGTAGGAGGAAGAAAAAAAGGCAGAATCTTTCTCCCCCTCACTCTGTCTCAGGCAGCTTCTCTTGCAGTGACTATATGTCTTCCTTGGCACCTGCTTCTACCACACAGGCCTGCTGTGGCTCCAGCCTCTACAGGATGACTCCATCCCCTGGACACAAGGAACGCCACCTCCTCCCTTTGTCTCTCTAGCCTAGCAGTGGTAATGTCTTCCTGCTGTTGCAAATCCCTGGGTTACCTCATAGTTCCCTGTTGTTTGCTTCCCAGCCTCATCCTTCATCTGTGCAATCAGTTTCTTACATTACATTCCCTTTGTTCAAATACTTAGAGCAGGTTCTGTTTTTCCTGGTTGGACCTCGCCAGATACACACAGCATCAAGGATTAACAGAGACAATTTTAGGCCAAATTGCATCCGAGGCCTGCCAGGCAGATTTATTGTCAAATCCTAAAACTGCAAAAATAGGACAACCTTCTTCAGAAACACCATCTGGTACCACAATATTCCCCTAATGTCTAGCCCAAATCCCTGCTGTGATGTAGTTTGCATCTGATAACCAGATAGAACCCAGCCACTTGGCCTCGGGAACTAATGTGAGCACTGGTGTTAGTGGGTCCATGGGCCATACCTTAGTAGTAGCAGGAGCCATAGTTATGTTTATGGGAGAAGGAAAGGGAAAGGTTGGGAGAAAAGGGGATATTTCTAAGCAGCCACCATAATTGGATGGATCGATCCAAATTCCAGGTTGTCAGGCCCCATACTTGGCTTTCAAGGGAGGCAGCAATTTCTGCTTCTCCTCTGCCTCTTTCTTTGGGACTTAAAACAATGCCTGCCACATAATGGCAGAGATAATAAATATTTGTAGAATTGCATTTGTCTATTCATTCATTCATTCGTTAGATACTTGCTAAGTACCTGGATGATTTTTGATGGCAAATGACAGAAACCCAACTCAAATTGGCTTGAACCAAAAAGGGCTTATAGTAACCCACATGATTGAAAAGTCTAAGGACATAATAGCTTCAGGGTTGGCTGGATCCAGATGCTCAAATGATGCATCAGGAGTTGCTGTCTCTCCATTTCTCAGCTCTGCTTTCCATTGTGTTGGCTCCATTGCAGACAAACTCTTCCAAGGGCGGGTAGTGGGAAGGCTCCCGCTGATATCCTAGCAGAACAATAACTATAGAGGAAAGGGAGAGCTTGTCTTTTACACTATTTTTAGCAAAATCTAGGGCTTGTCACTCGTCAATTCCAATTGTCCTGGGTCTCCTGTCTCCCCTTAGCCAGGGCAGGAGTTGGTTCAAACTCCCCCAAAGACTGTCTGCAATGGGGGAGAGGTGGTTCCCCCGCCAAAAAAACAAGTGCTGTTATCAGCAGAACAACAAATGGACGTTGAGTAGGCAGAAACCACGAATGGCCCCTATGGGGACATCTATGTGATAAGCACTGTGGGCCAAGGGGACACAAGGAACACATCACAGTGTCCATGTCCTCATGGTGCTTACATTCCGGAGGAAAACCTGGTGAGGACCAAGTAATTAGAATCAAGGATGTGAATCTTATCATGGTAGAAGTAAAGGTTGCAATAGGAGCGGCCTCCTTGAAATGTGATTTCAAAGGCTGCCATTTGAATACTCTGATGCGGCCAGTCTGGAACTCAGTAAATTGGCTTTGTGCCCACATTGGACACTCAGAATTTCAGTGATGTCTTCCAGAAATCTTTGTTGGAGCCACAGTCTGTAACAGATTGTGCAGTTTGTATGAGGTGCCAGGCGTCTCTGGGAAAACGGACTATAAACAATTTGGTCACGCAGTGGCAGGGGAGGGGGTGAGACAAGGCGTGGAATCTGTGGAACTGCGGTGCTCTTTGGATCAGCTTCCAACTTTCACCCAAGTTGTGCAATTGGGTTTTTTTCCTAAAAAACTTTAATTCTGAAATATTTAGTTTCGCATGAAGTTATAGGAAGCAATACAGCAATACATGTTTCCCCAATTTCCCCCAACGGTAACATCTCATGAAGCTATATAGTAGAATAGGAGCTTATTATAGACAGCAAGGTGAAAAAGGCCAGAGGAAAAAAATAAGTATGCAATTCAACAAGCAAGAGGACTAAAATAATAAGGGCTCTGACGGAATTCCGTGGAGATGCGTTTGGGAGGGAGGTGCACTGCGCTACATTTCATGGTCTAGAAGGCTGCACTGAGGGGTGACTTCTCATCTAAGGCATCTCTAGCTGCCAACTTGATGTTCCACCACCTCCTCTTCAGTGCTCGGGACAGACATCTTTAATCGATCGGTACAGTAGCCCCCACTGATTTGCTGGGGTATGTTCAAGACACCCAGCGGATGCCTGAAACCGCGGATAGTACCGAACCCTTCCCTCTACTGGGTACAAATTTCTTTTTTCTTCTTCACAATGTCACGTACAGTAGATTCATTCTTACCATAGATCTTAGAAATCTTAGCATATGAGTTTTTTTCTTTCCTTAGTAAGTCAAGAACTTTCACCTTTTCACTTAAAGGAAGCACTTTACGGCTTCTTTGTCATATTCGAATCAGCAGCATCCCTACTCTTGCACTTGGGGGTCATTATGAAGTTAAAGAAGGGTCCCTCGAACACAAGCACTGTGACAGTCGATCCGATCACTGAGACGTCTACTGAGTGACTGACGAGCGGGTGGCATCTACAGCGTGGAGACGCTGCACAAAGAGATGATTCCCGTCCTGGGTGGGACGGAGCAGGACAGTGGGAGATTTCATCTTGCTACTCACAATGGTGAGCAACTGAAAACCTAGGGATTGTTTATTTCTGGAATTTTCCATTGGAATATTTTCAGGCTGGGGTTGACTACAGGTAACTGAAACTGCAGATAAGGGGGGACGACTGTATACATCTTCAGAATCCCTCTCAACACAGCATTCTTACAGCCACTCCTAAGGAAGTGGACGTAACACGTGAGATGAAATGTCTTTGCCTCCTTGATAGAGTAATTCCTCAAGGAACGTTGGGTGAGAATGAACAAACCATCCTCTTGTAAGAAACAGCAGATATTATACAACTCACTGGATCAAGAGACAAATCCAAAGGCAGCCTTGAATTTGTCTCAGGTGTCATAACCAGCGAGGGCAGAATAAGGATCAGGATGTCGCTGACACAGGCACTAGCGTAACTGAGCCATTCTTGAACCTAGCTTGCAACCGAGGTAATGCCGTGCTTGGCAAAATGCAGATTCCTGGCTCTTGCCCCCGAGAGTCTGTTTTGGTAGGTCCTGAGTGGGACTCTGGAGGCTGTGTTTGCAACGTGCATCCCAGGTGCTTCTGATGTGGTGGTCCATGGACCAGACTCTCATTATCACTGGTCTGGCTTTGGGCCACCAATTTTCCTTGTTTCCCTATCTGAACAAAGGCTCCTTCCTTCTCACAGCTGCATCTAATTCACCCACTTATTCTCATCTAAAGGCCCAGGACCCCAGGTGTCTGGTGTCCCTGGAAATGCTACGTAGGGAGGTGGAATTCTGAGCTAGCCCTGCATGATCCGCTGCCCTCGCCAGCCTCATCGTGCACCACACTCCCCTCATTTGACTTGTTCTAGCCTCCCTGGCCGCTTTTCAATCTCTGAGATGCAACTACCCCAACAACCGCCTGCTGTTTTCTGCATCCAGGACACTTTTCCTTCCTTTTCTTCACCCACTGAGTGCCTACCACTCTCTAGATCCTAGAGTTTGTCACTTACTAAGGGAAAACTTTCCCTTTCTCCCAGGCAGGGCCTCTGCTAGATCATAGAGTTAATTTTGTACAATTTAGAGAATGGCACCCCTTTCTTAAGACATTTTCGATGCCATCTTCCAGAAAACTGTCATAATAAATACTCAAATCTATAATGTCTGTGATGTGACTGGCTCACCCTAGAGTTGTACAGCGCACAGCCTGCCCAACCATACACGACTGTTCTGTCTTTCTCAAATTTCCGTCTCACTGCTTTTCATTGCATTAAGAACTTCTCCTTGGTAGCACTGCTCTCACCTGCGACTTTAAATTTCAATATTGACTAATGTCTCTTTCCCTTACCAGGGTGTAAATAGGGAATCTGTCAGGTTTTGTCCACGTTTGAATCCCCAGGACCTGGGATTATGCTTGGCTCATAATGGTCATTTAGTTAATGTTCGAATAGCTTCTGCTCCTACACAGCTCTCAAAGTCTTTCTAAAAGAGCACTTTCCCTGTGTCTCTCCTGACTTCTATGTACCCCCAGCACCAAAGATGTCCTTGCTGTAATACATATCACGAAGTATGGCCATTGTCTTGCTTCTTCTCTCTATTTTAACCCACCTACCCCTTAACATACCGACAAACTCTGAGCTCCTTTAGAGCAGGGGCCATGCCTACTTTGTTCGTCTTTTGTCTTCCTGTGCCTAGCCTCGCACCTGGTAGCCGCTGCACTGCGGGCTGAACACCTGGGAGGAGAGAATGCTGCCAGCCTGCCCTGAGATGGGGAGGTGGGGAGGGATGAGGCTCTGCTCAGAGGCACCTCTTCAAGAGCCCCTCACTGTAAGGACAGCCCCTAGCTCACCCCCCAGGGCAGAGACTCCTGTTGTGCCAGCGATGGCTACACAACAAGCCACTTCTCATTCCAATCCTATTGCCTGATAAGAGAATGCATTTAGGGCATTGTCTTTCAAAGAATATCTTTATTCAGGCCCTGCCAAGTTCCTATTCAGCTCCTGCCAATTTCCTACAATGCATCCCCCTAACAAGCGTTGAGACCCAGAAGCTAGAGGCAAACAGGTGCCCCAGAATGGGTCGAACTTGCAATCCTGGGCGGCCCTTGAACCCACTTTCCCAGGCTTCACAGTCAGATCCCTGCAGAATAATAAGACCCACAAATCTTTTGTCTGGAAAATTATCTTCCTGTAACACTGGAAGCTGTTACCATGGAAATAAAATAGCCTATTAGCCCAAATCTACCAAAACACGGGAGAAGCCCGGCTGCATTTCCGAGGCCCTTCATTAATAAGGAGAAAAGCAGATTAACCTTTAAGAGAATTGACAAGAATGGCCATGACTTGCTGGATTATGATTTTCATGTTAGGTTTATCTGGGCTAATATCTCAGCCTGGAGCAGCCATGCTGAGTGGGGGAGAATTAAAGACAAGACTCAGTTTGGTGATTCGAGCGCCTGCCAGGTCTGGCTGGGCTTAGGTGTGTTTTTGTCTCTTGATCGTGGCCACCCTGGACTCCTTCCCTCCCCTGGGTTCCTGGGGAAGCCTCCTCCCTAGACCGGTCCACTGGAAGGAGAGCAATTTTCCTGTCTCCTGTTGAGCAGCTGCTGAGAGAGGCAGGGAGCTGCAGAGGGCTTCTCGCAGCACAGCCAAGATGCCAAACAGAAGCCGGAGACAGATGGAGCTGAACCCAGCCTGTCCTGGTCTGCCTCCTCCTCCCGACGGGTCCCCAGTGCCAAGTCCCAGACACGCAGGCTGCTGGGAGAGGCAGCAAAGACTCTGCCTCTTCCTGTGGCCAGGCATGGAGCTTGCTCTGTGTCCCCAGCAGCCCCCGGCAGCCCCAGGTGCGTGGTGACCTGGTGCCAGGCGGCCAGCAGAGTCTTGGTCCCACACAGTTTGCTGCTCTCACACCTGGCCAGTGAGAGCTGTCAGCATCCCAACCACAGGCAGGTGGGATGTGCCAGTGTCTTGACAGGTGTCAAGAGCAACTCTGTCCTGGGGAAACTGACAACGGCCATCCGAAGCTTGGTTGGGCTTGACAACAGTGCACAGATCACTGGGATTTCTTTTGGTACCAAATTAAAGGAAGAAAGGTAGGATGGTGTCCCTGTGAGCATCAGTCATCATTATTAAAAGCTCTGTGGCCTCAGAGACATTGTTACACCCTCCTCAGGTGTCTTCCATTGCCTCTGGTTACTGACACTGGCAAACACAAGGCACCTGTTAATGTCAGCAGTGGCCTTGTGGTCTGAGACATGAGATGTGGAAAATGAGAGCTCATCTGTTCATCCTCCTGTTCATGTTCAACAGGGTCATGGTAGGTGCTGAGTGGGAATCTGTTTTCCCTAAGTAACCACCGGTGGTCAGCCTGGGCTAATGGCGTGACACATAAGTCCCGGTCTCAGCAGCTTTGTGCAAGAGCAGGTTGACTTCCGACTCCTGTCTTGGTCCAGTCAGGGGGTCGGGCAGCCTTCAGAGGTCGAGATTCTTTCCATCTGGTGACTCTCTGTTCCTAGGGCTTCGGAAAGCCTCAGTGGATCCTGGCATGTGTCTGGGAGTTGAGGAAAGAGTGTGGAGGACCTAGAGGGGTGGTTCCAGGGGGCAGGCTACCATCTCTCCTCCTGCTGCAGGGATGAGATGCATGTCCCTCTGCCACGGAAAGGGGATGAGAGATGTGGTCTGGCCAAGACAGCAGAGGAGACCTCAGCAAGAGGCTCAGCCACAGATGCTGGGTCTAGGGCTGAGAGTAACAGATGACCACGACCCCGTATTCACTGTCAAGATTCTGAATGCAAGAGTGAGCGGGGTCCTCGCTGTTGCACCATCCACCATGGCCAAGGTCTACGCGAGGAATTCAAGTCCTTCCATTGTGCTTCTCAGAAACGGATTTCCTTGAACAGATATGTTTGGAAAACAATGAAAAAGACGTATTCCTCCTGGGCATTCACACCGTACAGTAGCATATGAAGGCTCTGACAAGCCCTGCATTTAAAAACTCTTTATTTAAAATACTTCTCACATGTACTTGACTAGGGATGTGTCATCATTTTTTGTTTTTTGGTTGAAAATCTAGTAACATTTCTTAGAATCATTATTCTAAGGGTCACAGTTTGAAAAACAGACCTGGTGCAATTCTATTTTGTGCTATGTGTTTTTTGGCACACCAGCGCATTGAGGCTCAGAATGAGGAATTGACTTACCTGAGATCAAACGGCGTGTCTTGTGAGGAGGTTGCAGGCCTGATCGGATCCCAAGTAGAGCGCTCACTGCCCTAAACCTCTCAGATGGAGTTATAAGCTCCAGGAGCATGAGGTTAGCCAGCATATAAGCTACAGGTAGGTACGACATGAACACAGCACATCTTTGTGTGAGTGGGGGTATTTATTCATTCATTTAGCAAATAAATAAATAAACTGTGCCTCAGTTTTCTTACCTGTAAAATGGGGATCACGAGAAGATCGTGCGTTTAAAATACTTTGCCCAGAACTAGGCACTGGGGCTACAACTAGACAAGCCTGGCCTCCCTGCTCACAGAAACCGCAGACCGCCAGAGAAGACAGACAGTTCACTGAAATAATAAGAACTGTATAAGAGCTATGCTGAAAGTGCTGCAGAGGCCAAGAGTGACAAGTCGGTAGTGGCTGCTTTGGATGGGGTGGCCCTGGGGAAGGTTCTCGGAGGAGGCGATGTTTAAGCTAAGACCTGAACAACGGGAGGCTCCTGTTACAACAAAGCAAAAGGAGAGCCCAGCACTGACACGGCACACAGTAGGTGCCCAGTAAATATTAGTTAAGTGAATGAATGGTGGCTTGGGCATAATGTAATATTTTTTTGAAGTTTTCAGGTAAAACACTTCAAAGAAATGTCATCTTTGCAACCTCAAAACACTTAAGGTTTATGTTTCCCCTTTCTACTGCTCTCTGCTGATGGGTTAAGTCAGTAGGAATATTCATGACATCTTAGTGCAGGTGATCTCAACCTTGGCACTATTGACGTTTGGTCTGATAATGTGTCCCGTGCATTGTAGGATGTTTAGCAGCATCCTTGGCTGGTACTCACTAGATGCCAGTAGCTTGCTCCACACCTCCTAGTTGTGACAACCAAAAATGTCACTTGCGGGGCAAAATCACCTCCAGGTGAGGACCACCGCCTCAGTGTAATTGAGCCCATTCACTTTAAAGACGGGAAACATGGACCATAAAATCACCAGACCTCCTCTTCGCCCTCCTCACATCTGTGGCCTCCCAGACTCTGTGGCCCAATGCCACAAGATCGGCCCAACCCACGTGTCATCATGCAGTGCGGTACCAGGCTCCCCACCAGAGCAGCCCTGCTGAGCCGCGTTTGTGCTTCCCTCTCCTCTTTCCCGTGTCCCAGAAAAGTCCAAGGTAATTTCCAGCCATCCGATTGCAAACTCTCCAGAGAAGGAAGAAAAGTTTCTTGGTTTTGCATTCCAGCAGCATTGCAACCTGAGCCCTTTGTATTTTTTGACATCCTGTTTCTGATTTCCGTGCTGGGCTTAAAGTAGGGACTAAACACTTCTTTGAAAGCCCTGTGCATTCCACAGAAAATCAGCCGGCAAGCTCTGAGGAAGAATGAGGGGAGAACCACGGATTTGCTGGTGGAATGTACAGTGCTCGTTGTCACCGGGTGTAGAAGAAGGAAGAGCCGCAGGGTGAGCTCCGTGTGCAAGACACGCCCTTCACTTACTGGGGGTCTCTGGGAATTCACTGACACGCAGACTCAGTTTCCTCATTTGTAAAAGGAGAAAGGCGCTATCGTCACTAATGGCTGACATTTATGCACTGTGCTAAGCACGCATCCTGATAATTCTTGCCCTACGTTGCTCACAGTGCTATGGCGAGGGTCACAATATATAATGTATACTTAAGGGCTTTGTAAACTGATAAGTGCTATAAAAAAAATCCAAGGTCTAATTAGAATTATTACCTACTCAGATATTTATATTAATCTCTACAACCCAACAACCCCCCAGGAAGTAAAATAGCAGAGTGGTTAAGAGACCAAGTTTCAGAGGCAGCTGCCCGGAAGTCCAGTTCCAGATGGGCCACACCAGCTGTGTGACGTCGGGCCTGTTATTCAACCTTCCTGTGTGTCAGTTTTCTCATCTGTGAAGTGGAGCTCAGAAGGATTTTAGAGAGAATTAAATCTGCTCCTGCATCTAAAGCACTTTGCACGGGGCCTGCCACTTTGGGAGCCTCCGATGGTGCTCCTGGTTCATGTTCTGGGCGCCAAGGGCCTTTCCCAGATGGATCTTTAACTAGAAAAGCAGAAAAAGAAGGTTGAGAGTTGGAGAAATGGGGGAGCTGAATGTGGAATGGAGGGGAAAAGCCCCTGCTTGTGGTGGCGACTCTGGTCTCTGCTGGCTCAGAAGGAAAGGAATAATGAGACGGGGGCTTTGTGGATGCCATGCCAAGCACGATCGAGTGGAAGAATCTTGCCAGTAACTCTTCTCGAAGCCCGCGTCTGTTTCTGCTGCCAGCATGGGCTGATCGCCCGTGTTTCTCCACTTCTCCATTTGTGCCCAGTCTGGAAGAGGCTTAGCCTCGTCCTTGAGTTCTTGTGTTCTAGGTCAGTTCCCATCCCTGCGTGCCCCGCGCACACACACTCACACACCAGCAATGACCTGAGGAAGGCAGGATGCCTCCACCCAGCCTGCCCCTGTTTTCTGGAAGTGTTGCCCACCCACGAGAAGAGACCGAGGAGGATAAAGGGAGGTCATGGGCGTATCTCTGAGAAGTGCCCTCGAGCTCATGCTGATAACATAGCAGAGAGCAGCCAGTGCTAGCAAACCCCTGGTCCTCTGACTCAGGGCTCCTCCAGTGTGGCCTTTCTGGGTGGGTGTTTTCTGAACCTGCTTCTCTAATGTTATGGATATAACGCTTTGCTAGGTTTCCTTTTTTTTTGTTGAGACAGAGTCTCACTCTTTTGCCCGGGCTAGAGTGAGTGCCATGGTGTCAGCCTAGCTCACAGCAACCTCAAACTCCTGGGCTCAAGCAATCCTTCTGCCTCAGCCTCCTGAGTAGCTGGGACTACAGGCATGCGCCACCATGCCCGGCTAATTTTTTTTTTCTATATATTTTTAGTTGTCTGATTAATTTCTTTCTATTTTTAATAGAGAAGGGGTCTCGCTCTTGCTCAGGCTGGTTTCGAACTCCTGAGCTCAAACAATCAGCCCATCTCGGCCTCCCAGAGAGCTAGGATTACAGGCGTAGAGCCACCGCGCCCGGCCTTGCTAGGTTTCTGATTGTCGCTGTTTGATTTGGATTTCCCTGGCAGCCCTCCCTGGAACCCCTCTCTGTCATCTTAGGTTGGGGTTTCCCCACAAGCAAACCCTGAGGGGAAGATTTGAGTGAAAGTAGTTTATTCATGAAGAAGAACACAGGTCCACCCACCTGCATTGGTTGAGAGCTCTGAGGCCAAGGAACATGCCCAGAGGCAGAGAGTCCCAGCAGTGTGTAGCAGCTGCTTTTGCTGGTGGAGCTGAGTGCTGAGGGTCTATGGTGGGGTCCCAATACCATCTGCCCCCCTTCCCAACAAAATTCCTGAAATCCCAGGGCCCTGGACACGAGCCCAGCCTTGGCTGTGCGGGGAGGGGGTTGGGGGGGATGTCGGGGGACTGTGACTCTATCCCAGCTTCCCAGAGGGGGAACCAGGTTGAAACTGTTGAAATATTGATGGAACTCTAAAAAATACGCGGAATCCGCTGAGGAAATTGGAAAACATCAGTCACAGTTCTGTTTATTTGGTGCCTCTCTAACCATGGCAAATTTTTCATCAGGAGAGAAAATTAAAACTAAGTAAAACCATGAGCATTCTCTCCCGGGAGAGGCCCAGAGCTCATTTCTCTGTCTGTTCCCAGCCAGCCCCTCTATGCGAATATTGAAATTAAAAAAAACCCCAAAAAACAAAAACCCTTATGTTCTCAGTCTCAAAGACCTTTCTCTCTCTGGTTACATGGGCAGGCTGGGCCGGGCAAGGGGACAGGTGCTGCTCCGTAGAGTCCTCCTGTGATGATCTCACCCCTCTGATAAACCCACGTCCCCAGGCTGGCCAGGGTGTGTCTGGATTGTCTCCTACCTTGCCGACTGCGTTACCCAGGGCAGATGCATAATTCCTATAATTATGCATACTTCTTCATCTTTGAAGTGCTAGTAATAACAGAATCTGCCTCTTGGACTTACTGTGAGGACGACATGAGATCACGTAAGCCCACACCAAGTACGGTGCATGCGCAGTGAGTGACCAATAAATATTAGCTCCCCTTATTAGAAATCTCCAGAGCCCCAACCTTGAGGGTAGAGGAGTGGGCTTCAACCCCCAACTCTTTTCTTTTTTTATGGTTTTAGTCCCATGGGTCCCACTCAGCGCTGGTCATTGATTCTCCCAATAGGTCTATTAAACCTTAATGCAAATAAAACCCCGGTGGCCTGCCCATGATCCCTGCACCTGCTGGAGTTGCAAGAGAGGACCCTATGGGACCCTGGCAACATTTTCCCAGGAGTCAAGGAGGGGGTAATTCTCAGTCAAGTGTAACTATAGCTCAGGGTCAGGTTTTATCCCCACTCTAATCCCAGTGTTAGGTAGTCGGTATTAAGAGGAGTCCTGAGTAGGGAGAGATTAATTCCAACCCAGGGGGTCATTGTTTAGACCACATCTGCATTATTCTATTTCTCCCTGATGTCACACTTTGTGGGACATCAGCAAACAGATATATTTTTAAAATATACAGATCCGTTTCTGGGCTGTAGAGGATGCTATGTGTAGGTGGAATGTGTGCTGAGAAGGGTGCAGGGGTGAGAGGTGAGGAAACCACCTAAATTCCTAAAGCTTCTAATGCAAGGGTCTCAGGAAATACTAATGAAATTGAACTAATGTGAATATTAAACCACAAGTCTGTGCATATTGGATCAGACTGTTTGGCTGTGCATAATCGTATTTTAGCAGCAGGTAACAGCTCAAGTTTTCAGGAATTTTAAGCCTAAAATGTATTACAGGTGGAAATGCCCTCCTTTTAGGAGGCTACACTAATTGAGAGGAGGATGCC
>RJWJ010037857.1:0-15315 GCA_004363605.1 Indri indri
AGTAAACCGATCCTTGCTCTGTGTGTTTAGCACCATGCTATTTATAGTCAAAGAAAAATTATCAGACTATGGTTTAGTTCCTTTTCTCAGCAAGGCTGTGATTTTGTTTGATGAACAAGACTTAAACACATGCCGTCATTAGGGACCACGAGACATGTCATAGTACACAAATGAATTATTTGTATTTAAAAGTTTACATATGTATATTTATACACACATACATATATGCAAACATACACACTGTGGGTGGGGAAGGGTAGTTATCAAGTGTAAGTTATCAGAGGGACTTCCTAAACTAGGGAAGAGTTTAGATGGGGCTGAGATTGGAAGTGGCACCATGATCTGAGGCGTGAGCAGAATGGTGGCTATGGGGTTGATGAGTCCTGCCGTGCGTGTTTTGCCCATCTTATTTTCAGTAAATTTTAGATATTTTATGTAGGTTTACTGTAACAGTAAATGTTGATCATTTTAATTTATAACATGCCAAAAATTAAATTGGAGAGAGTAGAACATTGAACGAAAGTTGAGGTGGGTACTGGGTGTGTGTTGGAAAGAGGTGAATCCATGTACAGTGAAATCTGGGCTAAATGATGACGTTCGAAATGCAAATGCCAGATCAGAACTGGAGTGATTGACAGAAGAATCTTACAGTGACATAAGGGATGACCTGTCTTTGGCCAAGTTCTAGACAGTAGTTGTGAACAATAGTTATTGAGCTCAGAGATGTTCTGGCTAGAACTTAGCCTCATGGAGAAAATGAAGAGAAAGCCAGAAGTAAAAACAAACAAAAAGTCAGATTCATTAGGTTTCAGGGGAACAGTGAGAAAGGGTTTAAACTGAGTTGAGCACGGCCAGATGTTGAAAGCGGAACCATCTTCCTGGGAAGTTAAAAAGGAGGAACTGTGGGCGCGTGCAGAAGGTTCACAAACCGAGGGATTGAGTCAGTCTACAATTCTGAAATCTGTAGCCACGACGTACAACAATAAATTGCTCACTTGCTTTTCAATTCCCTGAGTGCGTTGTGCTGATTCAGTCTGGGATACATAAGGCAGAAAGAAAATTTAGGGAACTCAGCAGCCCTGTTGTTCCTCTGGGGTCCTGAGGTCTCTGGTTGTCTTCTCTCCACTTTTCGTAGTCATCTTGTGTGTATTTTGTACGTGACATCCTGGGGTTTTAGCTTTACCAGCAGGAGAAATAGGAAGAAGTGCTCGTACTCCATTTTGGTGCAGAATCACTTAGATTTTTTAAAGTTTCTATTTGGTCCTTGGATTTTGTTGTTAGAGTGTATTGCATTGGTAACTTTTCACAGGTAGGTAAATAGAGGCCTCAACATGCTTTGGATTCTGACACACCACAGAAAATAACTGCAATAATAGCTTACATTTACTGAGTCTTTTTCAAGAGCATGTTATAATTTCTACAATACCTTATTTCTGCAGCTGCCCTATGGGGAATGGAAACTAGGGCAAAGAGAGATTGGCAAGTTTTGCCTAAGATCCCCAGATATTCTGGTTCCATAATCTGAACTCTGAATCTTTGTGTCTCTTTTACCATTTGACAAATGAAATTTGTTTTGAGGGCTCTAACATCCTAAACGGTAATCACCGACTTTCAACAAATCATTAAGGAAACTGATGATGGAACCAGACACTTCAATTGGTATATTCTTAAGTAAATTATATATGTGATTAAAAACAAACTACAACTACTAATTTAATTTCCCCCACCTTTCTTCTTTGTTTTAGAATTAATTTTACAGCTTCCAGAGTTAAGGAGTAGCCCAAAACTACGAGTTAAAACAAGGATAATAACTAAACTCTTCAATATAAATTTAATAGTTTTTGACAATATGGTGGTCTGAGATGTTATTAGCTTGTCATGAAAACTTAAAGACTACGATTTGAAAGTCAGCTTGAGGGTCCATTGTATTTGCATATTTGGAAATTTTCCTAGACTAATGTCATCAAGCGATTTTGTCAAGTTTGTAAAATTCATGAACTTTGTTAAAGTCAGGTCCAAAGCAAACTGATAACTAAGTAACTTTTGGCGACTAGCTGTAGCTTTCTTATTTTCTCTTAAATCCTTTCTAGAAAGAATCAGGTAGAAGCGATACATTACTAACACAATTTAGTAATAGGTAGCAAAAAACCTCATTTGTTATTTTATAGTTTTTAGGAATAGTGATTATATTTTCTGATTTTCATTATTTGATTATAACTTTCTCCGGGTATTATCTAGGAAGATGTCCTTTTTTGGGTTGGATACATTTTTAAAGCCACAACCATTTTAGGACAACTTTGCCGCAATTGAAGGAAGTCAACAGTCATGAAATTATTTGCAGACTCCAACAGTATTTTAGTCACTGTGGCCAGTACTTCAACTTGAGCTGTTTGCTTTGAATCCGATAGCATCACAAATTAATCTGATACGACTCTCCCCGCTTTTTGTTTTTATCTGGGAACCAGGCCAGCAACACTAATGCATTTAGGTATTACTATTATTTTGTAAAAATCAAACATTTTTGGAATAACAAAATAAGAATTGTTAGAATACAGTTAGATATTGGGTCCAGTTAATCATTTTTTCATCTGACTTCTTGTAAATTGAGGCTTTTTCAGTATTGCCTATGGGATTTTCACCATGTCATAGTCCTTGGGGATAAAAATTTCTATAGTCTTGCCAGAGCTTAAAGTCCTTAAAGGTTTTTTTTTTGTGTGTGTGTCTTTATCACAGTTGTTGAACATGTGAAGAAATAGTGTTTACTGAATTGTATAATATGTATAGTCTATGTTCATTTGAGACCGTTGGATTGCTAATTAAAACTTAGATTGTTACTCAATTCAGTATTCCTTTGTCCTATCACCAGCCATGTACCAAGGCCACCTTAATTGCACTGGATTTGTTGCTCTCCTTTATGCTGGATTGAATATATGACCAAGCCCTATTCTTTCTCCCTCTTTTGGTTTCCAGAATTCACACCTAAAGCTCACGCTCACTTTTGCAATCCTCTTCAAGCCTTTCATGCTTAAATGACTGGGTTTTGGCACAGACGTCTAGCTGATTTCCTTGCTTTTGGTTTTTCCAACCCCTGGTAGAAAAGTTGTTCAGAATTTTGAGGTCCAGGGTAGTAGGTGCATTGTAAGGATGTAGTAAATGCTTGTTGATTAGTTAGAAATGAGTTCTCGGAGGTAGAAAGTCAGATACTTCACTTGGATGTTGGGAATTTTAATGATGTAGCCGTATTTTATTTTTCCTATTTGGTGAAAAAGCCTGTGAAATTCAGATAGTTTCTTTCTCCATGTATCTTCTATGCTTTAGTTGTAAAACCCTCCCCTTGGCTCTCCTATAGGTGATAAAAGGAAAAAAAAAAAGTGCTAGTTACTTCGAGTGAGTAAACATTTAGTAACTGAAAATATAAAGTTAAAATTAATATTTTCTTTATAGATATTTTTCATTTTTTGCAAAACACATTTAGACATTTAACAGATAAAATTTTTGAAAAGTTAGTAGGTGGTGTGGGTAAATAAAATTAGCATTTTCTTATAGGACTTTTTCACTTATCATGGGATTTTTGAATTGGTAATGATTCATTTTTCTGGGCTTATTTTCAGTGGGTCGCCCTGTGTTGTCAAGAAGAAAAATGAAATGCTAATCCAATTTAATTCTAATTTGTTGCTTTTTCATCATTCTTTCAATAAACTTAGAAGTGTTGATGCTGAAAAGTGTGCAGTGAAAGTTGTGTGAACATTCCCTTGCTTCCGTTGTTTTGTGTCTCAGACGTCACTCATCCATTTCCAACAGGTGTTCTGCCAGCTGTGCCCAGACATTTCAAATGATGTGGAATCTGTCTCCACACTTACCTTGTATTGTGGCTATTTACTGTACAAGGAGTTCTCTGGTTACATAGTTCTTTGGCACAGGCAAAGACCGGAAGACAGAGAGTGAGTCTAATTTGGGGTTTACCTGCATGTGGTAAGGAAGGAAGAAGTGGGAGAACTCAGATTATTTCGTGGATAGCACTGGTACTGGTAAATGGATTTTTCCTTTAATCTCATGTATTTTGGTATGTATGTTAATGTTGTGGCAGGAAAGAATTCGAACGGAGTCAGAATAATTTTATTTTCACAGCTGCGTGAAGATGCAACAAAAGTTTGAATTGTCAAATTTTAGAGCGATGTGGTCTATTCAAGTGGAAGAAAAGATCTCTTATACTGTTTATCCCTTTGTTGAAGAAGTAAACAGCATGTGCTGTCTTTTCTATCTGTAAAAGTATCTGGTTGGTGATCATAAATGACTGATTGGGAACATGTAGGAAACTTTACAAACCTATCACACTTTTCAAGATGATAAAACGAACTTTAGAACTTCTGGATATTTATGTCTTTCATGCTACTGAGATTAAACTATTCTCTCTTGCTTGTTATTAATCAACCAAATAAACAAATCTTAATAGGCAGTAAATTAAACAAAGCCATTTCCCGTGCTGATAAGTAGGGTTTGCCTTCGGCTATAAATAATCATGTTTGAAACATCTCGTTTTCAAACTGTGGTTGTATATAACAGATACCATGTTTAAATGTCATCTTGTAGCTGATATTAAATTTAACTATTGTCATCACTTTATGGCATGCCACTGTCGAACTTAATGCTGGCCTCACAGTACAACTCCAAACATGCACAGATGTGAAGAAACGTTGCCTTAGAGTGGTAGACATAGGATAGAGGATGTTCGTGCGGATAAATATGGTCTTCTTTGCAACATTGCAAATATGTTTGCATTTTGTGGGCAGAGTAAAACTGATCAGAAGCTAGGGAACTAACGGTTTCTCCACCCATGTATGACGCTGTGCTGTAGAATTGCTGTTCATGGCAGTGGTCCTCGGTCACCAAGCTTCCACTGTTAAATTTTGACCTTTCCCTTTAAGTAGAAAATTAGAACAACCAGACCTCTTCATTCTGAGACTATCCCAGTATATGCAGTGTAGTCTAGTGGGGAAAAGAGCTGGCCCTGGACTCAATAGGCTTGGATGTGAAGTCTTTCTCTTCTACTCACTATGTGCCCATAAATGAATTAATATGTGTACTGTCTTGAGGACAGTGCCCTACACCAAGCAAGAGAGACCTAACTGTCATCCCATACCTGATGACTGTGGGTTGAGAAATCCTATTGCGGAAAAGTGGGACATTATATAGTGGTGTTTCTCATGCTCTTCATTTCAAAGTTAAGGAAATGGGATGCTGTAAATAATTGTCTCAAGATTAAGCAACTAATTAGTGACAGATTGAGGCCTTTTCCAGTGTTCTAAATCTGTTCTGATTTTATCTCAAGAGCATTCCAATAATTTTAATGGTTAAAATTTACGTTATTTGATTTTCAAAATTTCTCTTTTCTTTAATTTGGCATTTAAGATAGTTAAAATGCTGCAGACGAATATACAGGATCTGAAAATCCTACACCCAAAATGCTCCAAAATCCGAAACTTTTTCAGTGCCGACGTGATGCTACAAGTGAAAAATTCCACACGTTAAGTACTTCACACAAACTCTGTTTCGTGCACAAGATTATTAAAGATATTGTGTATATAATTACCTTCAGGTTATGTGTAAAAGGTGTGTATGAAACAAATACATTTTGTGTTTAGACATTGGTCCCATCCGCAAGATATCTCATTATATGCAAATATTTCAAAATCTGAAAAATTCCAAAATCTGAAACACGTCTGGTCCCAAGCATTTTGGATAAGGGGATATACAACCTGTAGTAAAAAATATTTAATATTTGTATGTTTCAAGTCATTTAAAAAATTCTGCACTTGGAAAATGGTTTGCGTGTTTTGTTATATTCAACCATTTAGGATAATACTAAAATGAGGAAAGCAGACTCCTTTCCTACATCTGCTTCTGATCCAGGCTGAAACTATTTAACATTCTGTGCCGTAAGTGGTAGCAGTTTTTAAATACATAGGTGTAAGATCTTAAAATTAATAATGTATTATTGCTTTGCATTTCTTTGAAGACCATAGTTATTCGTGTTCACTATGTAGATATATATGATAAAGAGAAATTATTTGTTTACTTTACCTTGTACAGTCTTGCATCAAGGGTTGAATGATTTATGTGTAATTTTTGCAAAGCTCTGTGGTTCACAATAGAGTTACCATACAGTGAGATGATGAAGACTATAATTTTTGGGTTGTTCCAGTGGTAAGTGAAGCAACTAAAAGGAGAATTAGGCTGGGCGTGGTGGTTCACGCCTATAATCCTAGCATTTTGGGAGGCCCAGGCAAGAGGATCACTTGAGGCCTAGGAGTTCCAGACTAGCCTGGGCAATAGCAAGACCCCCATTTCTACAAATAATAATAATAATAGTAAAAAATTAGCCAGGCATGGTGGTGCGCACCTGTAGTCCCAGCTACTTGGGAGGCTGAGACAGGAGGATTGCTTGGGCCCAGGAGTTTGAGGTTGCGGTGAGCTATGATGATGCCACCACATTCTAGCCTGGGCCATAGAGTAAGACCCTGTCTCAAAATAAGTAAATAAATAAATAAAATAAAAGCAGAATTATAGAGGGGACCTAATTACCTCCCCTCAGTGATTTTTTTTTTTTTTTTTAATGAACTTATTGCCTTATTGTAACGCTACCATAATGTTTATGGTGCAACCTGTATACCTACATTGACTGGAGAGATTGAATGGATTGACTGTCTGGGTCATGTAATAGATTCCAGCCTTTTTCCGTGACATCATTGTTATAACAGACTTCTTCGAGAATATGAACAGCAGCTGTGCACTTTTGTGAGTTTTTACGTTCTGAACCCTAACAACATTTTCTGTTCTGTACAAGTGATAGGGCAGCGTGCTTCTTAACAAATGAAGCCAAACTCTGAGCTGTGAAACTGTTAACAGATCCAGTAATGACATGGGCCCCACGTATGGAGCATTTCATAACACAACAGGGGAACACAGGGGTGGCAGCCATTTAGCACGTTGGCTAAGAGGTTTTTCTTTACCTCTTGTTCAGTATAACTTCACAAAATGAATACAGAATTGCAGTTTGTGTCAGTAGACATGGTATATCTTAAATTGAATTTTATTTTGAAACATTGACCAAGTTTTCCAGCATGATGTTCCATCTTTCATCCTCTAAATAGAAAAACAAGAGTCATTGGTCCTTGAAGATTAAAAAATAAAAATGTTTATTCTTACCATAAAAGAAATAACCTAATCTAATATGATGGGGAAAAAAAATCTCCTTGTAATATCCGTGGATTATTTAGAGGAAAAGAGGTGTGTCTACTTCTAATCTGCATAATAGTGAAAAAATAAAGCATTTTAACAGAGGAATTTATTTAACTATTATAGGCATACCTGAAAAGATTTTTACATACTGTGTTTATCTCATCACTTTTTTTCTTGAATAATAATTACTACTGTGATTTGCAGTGTAAACCATATACCTTCGTGTGTCTGTTTTCTCTAATGAAAAAATAGCTAAGTAATAACTTTGAAGTAATGGCTTTTCCTGGGTTATTTCAAATTCTGCAGAGTATTTTGAACAGAGAGATCAATATTCCTGAGCTAGGAAAATTTTCAGAAGAATGTCTTTTATAATTCCCTATTTAATTCTAAATCTAAACTTTGGAATAGCAATGATCTCACAAATATTCATGTACGGTCCTTGTTAAAAATAGTGAGTACTGCTGTGGAATTTAATGAGTATATTTGAGTTATCTCTTATGAATCTTTTGGCAGTGAACTCTTAATTTTTTAGATTATTGTTGTCCCTACTTTTTTTTTTGAGTGGGAATTTGTTGCTGCTTGTTTGGCACCATTCAAGAATGTGAAATGTTCCTTTGCTTTCTTTTTTAGATTTCCATTAAAAATGAAAGGAAAACCGTGGCTTTTTAAAATATCAAATCTTGGACTTGTTAAGGAATAGAAATTCTAAGCTTTTATCAATGTTATCATTGTTTTCATATATCACTTAATTTGAAGTGAGGATTTCGTGGGTGAGACATCTAATACAGTCGTCATAGAGGACAAAATTGTTCTGGGGAAAATGTCTTACAATACAATCTATAGAAGGCACTGGATCAAATTTGAAATAAGCTTATATAGAATTGATTTTTCTGTGGTAAGAATCGAACCTATGGTACCTGTTGCTAAGAAGAGCCTTAAATTATGATTCCATTTTTATAATTTTTAGCTTCAGTCACTAGATTTGTTCAATACAGCAAAAAAAGCCAATATTAGGTACATATTCTGTTCCATTTCAAATGCTATCCTTTGAGATAAAATTCATAGTTTATGCCATGATAGTCAGAAGGGCAAATTCAGAGGAATGACCTGACGTTAGCAGAAAAGATGCAAGGTCATGACCTCTGTGTTTTTATGATTAAAGGTGGATTGATTACTTATACTCAAAAATGAGAGATTTAATGGTATATATACTGACTTAATCTGGAAAAAATTCCAAACACAACCATTCAGTAAACTCCTCTAACAAGTAATATTTTTTTAGTCAAGAGAATTTCATCTACAACCATTCGATTGGCTTAACTTCATTTACATGTGCTTGTCTTGTAGTGAAGGTAGCTGGAAACTGGAAAAAGTGAAAGGTTTAGGAATATCGGCATGGAATAGCCTGTCTTAAAAAACAGTCACAGGCTGGGCGCGGTGGCTCACGCCTGTAATCCCAGCACTCTGGGAGGCCGAGGTGGGAGGATTGTTTGAGCTCAGGAGTTTGAGACCAGCCTGAGCAAGAGCGAGACCCCATCTCTACTATAAATAGAAAGAAATTAGCCAAACAACTAAAAATAGAAAAAATTAGCCGGGCATGGTGGCGCATGCCTATAGTCCCAGCTACTCGGGAGGCTGAGGCAGGAGGATCGCTTGAGCCCCAGGAGTTGGAGGTTGCTGGGAGCTAGGCTGACGGCACGGCACTCTAGCCCGGGCAACAGAGTGAGACTCTGTCTCAAAAAAAAAAAAAAAAAAAAAGTCACAATTCTTCCCAGATGCCCACTCCTTTGAACTAATGAGTGACTTTAGTTGATGTGTATTAATTTTATCTTTAGATTGTAAGGTCCTCGAGGGCTGGGGCATTTCTTGTACCTCCCTGCGATTGGGAGCAGAGTAGGTGTTGAATGCAAATGTGTTAATTGAAGTAAAGTATTTGCAAACCAAGTCACATCCCTTTGTGTGACAGGACCTGCTGGACAAGTGTCCAGTGATGGGTTTATGTCATGTACTGTCTGGCCTGTCTTAGCTCCTTGGGCACTGGTCCGTCTTGCAGTTCACTCCATTCTTGGAAAGAATCCTCCTGCACCCCGTTCCAGCTCTGGCCGCTCCTGGCCTTAGTCCAGCCACACCACTCTCACCCTGACGGGCTTTACTGCTATTCCAAGTGTCACAGATTCCGATCACACTACTGCTGCTTACTACGACTACTGCCACCGCTAGCTACAATTTACTGACTGCCATCATGTGTTAAGTACTTTACATATGCTAATGCACTTAATTCTCACAGTCCTGTGAGACAGGCATTTGACATACAGGAACAAGTGACATTCCAGTGACACACACTAGCCCGGGTGGAGATAGGATGTTCACCCAGGACTTCCTGACTCCAAACCCCTGCCCTTAGCCTCTTCCCGTCATCGCCTGTTTCCCCATCGTGCCAAATGTTTGCATCTCTCTAACTTTGGGTTTGTGCCTACGGTTCAAACTCTTCTTTGTCCGTACGGGGTGATAAATACCACCGGAATCACTCTGAAAGGTTCTAGATGATCAAACATGTTGAGAAACAGGAAGAAAACCTGAAAATGGGGCATAGAGAAGAAAATCTAGGTTACACTAGAGAGAAAGCAAGGAAGCATTCACAGTTCTCCAGGTCTATGACCAGGAAGTCTTAGGTTTCCAAGCCAAATATAGCAAAGTCAAGCATAAAACTAGTATTTCTGCCTGAAACCAAAGGAATAAGTAGGGCTTTTGAGGTGTCTAATCTTCCTCAGTTAGGTAGATGCTAAAAGCAAAGAAAAAGGAGAAAGCAGGGAACATAAAGATGGGTGAGGCATTATGGTTCCTGTCTTTTTTTTTTTTTTTTTTTTTTTGAGTGCAAAGGTCCATGTCATCTGAGGTCCTTCTCACTTAACTGTACAACCTTGGACAACTTCTGTCACTCTCTGAGCTTAAACTCCATCATTCGTAGATTGGAGATTGTAATTCCAGAATTCAGGCTGCACAGAAGAATATCCCGAGTTCCTTCTCTTTTTCTTTCGGGTTTTAAGTTACGCGTGTCTAGGTGTCAGCCTAGATGTGCTAAGTCACAGTCTCTGCCTGGGCTCGTGCAGGGACAGGGAGGTGAGACGGGGGCAGGCTGGGACGCGTGCCTTGAACGTGGGCGCTGCTTTCTAGCTTTAGTGGAAGGTGCTAAGTACTGTCCTCCGACGGCAGTGACAGAAGGTAGGCAAGAGGACATGCCACCAACCAGGTAATTTCACATATCTCTCTCTGCTTTCTGAAATGCATAAATGAACTAATTTGTCAATACATTATATTCCAAAAAAGAATAAAAGGTGAAGCCAGTGGAGAGACTAGCCTTTCCTTTCATGGATGGATTTCTATTTCTAATTTGTCTGCAAATGAAAAGTCATTCGTTCTTTTAATTCATTCCATAATGTTAATCGTGTGTCCACCAGGTGCTAGACACAAATATCTTACTTCGTTAGAGAAAATAATTTAACCTCATTGAGCTGCTGCCTACATGTGGAATCATTGAAACAGGTTATTCTGAGTCAGGTGAGGAAGAATGGCTACCTTAGGGCCTTTTAGTGGATAGAAAAGAAGTATGTGTTAATTATCACTACTTCTCATTTACACATTCCTCTGAGTTATTGGCATTTAAAATCCACTGTAATTTTTTAAAAAAGTCACGGTCATATTAACTTTTTAAAAGAAAAATGTTTGGTTTTATTATGAAGTACAGAAGAATGTGTCACAGGCTGTTTAATCTGCAGGTTTTATTATTATTATTATTATTATTATTATTATTATTTTGGTCTTCGATTCTTGCTGTGTGTGTTTGGAATAGGCTGCATTTCTTTTCCAGAAGTCTTATGAGGAACAAACAAGTCTCATTCAGACTCTGATTTTTGGTATTTGCCATTACATTCCTTTCTTCCTTGCTGTTAAACTTTTAGTTGGGATTCCCTTGATGGAACATACTTTTATAATAAAGTAGACACATCTGAAGCTAGTTCAGCTTTTACTAGCGGGCGATGGACACAGAGTACTTGCCATAGGCTTTTTGTTAATTTCCTTTTGTGAGAGCCAGGAGATCACCAGGGTGAACTCACTCACTCAGATTTATGTAATTGTTACTGGATGGATTAATACTTAGAGGTTAGGAGACAGCGTCGTTTAGAGGGAGGAAAAACACTTTTGGATGTGGAATCATGTGTCCAAGAGGCTTACAAATTGCTGTACCTTCACCAAATTTCTTACATAAATTTCTTTTCTTTTCTTTTTTTTTTTTTGAGACAGAGTCTCACTCTGTTGCCTGGGGCGAGTGCCGTGGCGTCAGCCTAGCTCACAGCAACCTCAAACTCCTGGGCTCGAGCAATCCTACTGTCTCAGCCTCCCGAGTAGCTGGGACTACAGGCATGCGCCACCATGCCCGGCTAATTTTTTTCTATATGTATTTTTAGCTGTCCCATTCATTTCTTTCTATTTTTGGTAGAGACGGGGTCTCGCTCTTGCTCAGGCTGGTCTCGAACTCCTCAGCTCAGGACGATCTGCCCGCCTCGGCCTCCCAGAGTGCTAGGATTACAGGCGTGAGCCACCGTGCCCGGCCCATAAATTTCTTAATTAGGACTCAGTTTTCTCATCTGTAGATGGACGGATTAATTCCTATTTGATGGAGGATAAAATGACCTCAGAGATGAGTATCTGACTTAGTATCGAGCCTTAATAAATGTTATTTTCCTCAAAGAAAACGTAGCATCCATAAATATAACATTCATAAATGTTATTTTCCGACCTCTGTAGGAGCATGAACGAGCATGTCACACATACATTTCATGAAGCCAAAAAAAAAAAAGTTTCCATATGTTACATATTCTTCATTGATTCTTTTTTTCCTAGTAATTCGAAGGGAATTTAGTTCAAATGTAAGCGTACTAAATACAGTGGATTATATTTTACTTTGTAATTCATCTTTCTCATGTTTTTTCTGAGTGTTATTCCAGGAATTTATAGTATTTCCAATGTAAAATGCAAATCCGAAAAGGAAGCCACATTGTGTAAAATAGATTCCAAGTGAGCTAGAAAACTGTATGATGGTCTCATCCCCACTCTTTATTCCATTTTCCTTGCTTTCTCATTATCCCAGGCGGAACATTTTGTGTTTGTAAGGAATTTTCTGTTCCCAGAATACTTTTCCATCCATTAATGAATTTGATCCTGCGGCAGATAGTTCTTTCTTAAGCACTTCTGCAGTGATTCTGACCCCATCCGTTCCCTCTCTTCCTCCAGAGAGTTGTTCTTCTCTTTGTTTCTCTTTATTTTTCTTTTTCCTTGAGAAGGAGGAACCGCGTCTCCTTACAGTTTGTCCGTATATTATTGCCAGGTTCATCTCTTTGAAACTGTTTTGTGCACTGCGTTTTTCGGGAACATCTATGGCTTTTGCTCTCACGCAGAGAATGGGGTTCAGATGGGAGATGAGCTGAGTGTCATCATCCTTTCTTACTGTTCTCTTTCTGATCAAACCAAGGTCGTCTCGAGCAGACCAAGGGCTGGTTTACTCCTTGGAGCCCAGAACAAACCTTGCTCGCTACCATGCCATGGCTTTGCGGATCCCTTTCTCTCTGTCTAAAACGTTCTCAGCCTTTACTCTCTGCCATATATTAATATTTCATGGCCGAGTGAAAAGAGTGAGACTGACTGTATTTCAGATCGTGACTATACAAGCTCTGCAGCTTTGACTAAATTATTTTATTTTATTTTTTAATAGAGACGCGGTCTCGCTCTTGTTCAGGCTGGTCTCGAACTCCTGAGCTCAAGCGATCCTCCCGCCTCAGCCTCCCAGTGTGCTGTGATTATAGGCGTGAGCCACCACGCCCGTCCCAAATCATTAAATTTCCTGTCTATACAATGCAGATCATTACGGCAGCCACGTACGGCTGCTCAGATGGTGCACTGCGCATGCTGGAGACCCCGTTCCCATGGATTACCATATGTGGAATGCACACCCAGTGTTGCAGAACCGTTTGGAGAATTACATGAGCCCGTAAGGAGGGTAATCGAACATAATGATAAAGAGTAGGGACTTGGGAGCCCAAGTTCCTGGGATTATAACTCAGTCCTTCTACTTGTTAGCTGTGTGATCTTGGGCGAGTTATTTAACCTTTCTGTGCCTCACTTTCCTTATCTTTAAAATGGAGACAACAGTGTCTGTCTCAAGGGGATATTATGAAGATCGAATGTGTTCAAATTTATAAAGCACTTAGAACAGGCCCCAGCATGTACTGAAAACTCAATATATGCTAGCTGTTTTTCTTGCTGTATGAAAATTACTTAGTATGGTGATCAGTGCTCTTTTAATTGCAGTTCTTACTATTATCATTATAGGAGACTTACCTTTCACATTCACGGTCCTTCCTCATCAGGTCTTTCCTAACCCCCTTATACTTCGATTATCTTTTCTTCTTCAGAATCCTGTAGCACAGGAATTATAGTAGGGATGTGATTGGGCTTAGAATGTACGTTGCTTTATAGTATGCATATTTCTGTCTCTCCAGTTAAACTGGAAGATCCCCAAAGGCTAGGACCGTGATAACCTGGCTTCATAGTCTTCTTACTTTGAGCTCCTCCTGCTTGGCCTAGGACTGGTATTAGTTGAAGATGATCCAGTTTCCGCCCTCTGCTCTAAGTGGAGTTGCTCTCTCGGGGGCTTGAGGCTTGACCCCTGGAAAAGACAGCAGAAGCTCTGTACTCACGGTCTCTTCTTCTAAGGATTTTAGAATCCATTGGATTATTTAAGCTTAACATACGCAACAGTTAAAAATTGAAAATGCAGTTAAATTCTAGGATATACGTTCAGACTCACAGAAGGCGGTAGGCGTTTGGAAGAGAGTGGTGCCTGTAAGAGCTGAGTTAATGAGAAGAGGCTTCACGTGGGTGCATCTTAAATGGAGTCGTATGGGAATGGAGAGAGGTGGACTGGGCCTTCAGACACTGTTGATAATGTTAATGCTTACATTGATACCAGTAGCCAATACTAATACATCCTAAGAGCAAACGCCAACAGGTGCGTGCCGTGGTAGGCATTGTTCTTCATGCTCTACATATATTATTGCATTTAATTACTACAACAAATCTCAGAAGCAGTAACTGCTCTTATCCCCATTGTATAAATGAGGAATCTGATGTTGCCAGTAGCTTTTATTTAGTTGCGATCACGATTACAGGTTGTTACTTATTTCCTAAGTTCACAATAAAACAAAAGCCTTTATAATGCCTCAGTATCCAACATTTTGAAATTATGTTCCATCGTATTTTTTAACCAGTCATGCCTCGTCATTTTTCATTTTTCTCTTTTTATATTTACAGACTAGTTTTTAGAGAGTTTTAGGTTCACATGTTCATTTTTTAATAGAAGGTTTTATGATAACCCCCGCCACATACAGACATAATATGATTATCAGCAATAACACAAAAACATAAAAGGCTTTCATGTTTTGGAATGTGGGATAGTTTATTTTAACCTTCTTTTGTAATTTAGGTCAGCACACCAGATTTTTAGTGGTTTCTTATTTGTGTGATGAAAAACAACTGCTAAAGTTCATCTCCAGAGAGAAAAAGAACGGAGTATGGAGTTTGCAAAATATTTATGGTGGTGGAGTTCTATATTTAATTTCTCGCTGTTTGGGTGACAGTAACAGGCCAGAGCTGGCTTTTTAACAACTTTGATAGACTTAGTGTGTTCTCGTCAAATTTTATAATATAAATCGTGGATCATTGGCAAAACCCATCGGTTGTCTTTTTGGCAGCCCTTTGGTGGAAATACACTTTGATTTTTATTATGTTGTTTAAAGGAAAAATAATTTAAAATAATCTATCATTTTTTTTTATTCTTCAAAGAGGCTGTCTCGGTTTCAGTGTGATTTGTTTGTAACCACAGCTTTTTCTGATGAGCTCTAGGCTGTATTCCCTGTGACATCAAAGAAAATCACTTAGTTTCTAATAGAAATAGAAAGTATTTAAGGGGTGGCTAAAGATGAACATAGCCTTTATTGTGATAAGAGTTGATAAAATAGG
>RJWJ010037858.1:0-15307 GCA_004363605.1 Indri indri
CACAATCCCAGTTTTGAATGTCAGAAGCTGAATAATACCTCAGTCTTTCTTTTGCAGCCCTTCTGTTACAAACCCCAATCTGTAACAAATCCCAATCAGTCAAATGCCTTGGGCACACTAGGGGCTTGCTGCTAAAGCACATTCCACACAGCAGCAGCAGCCTCAGAGCTTGTCAGGAGCGTAGAATCTAAGGCTTCACCCCATCCTACTGAACCAGAATCTGTGTTTTAACAAAATCTGCAGGTGGTAAGTGTGAACATTAAAGTCTGAGAAGGAGGGGACTAGGACAAAGGCCATGTTAATCAAAGAGAAATACACTTCAATTCAAAACTGTTTCTTTTGTATTTATATTATCTCATTTAATCACAGCAATCCTGTGAAGTAGATATAATTCTCTCCATTTTACAGCTCAGCAAACAACTGAGAAAAGTTAAGTGAAGTGCTCATAATCTCATAGCAATGGGCCAGGATGTGAGCCTGGTCTGTCTGACTCCCAGAAGCTCATGTTCTTAACGAGGACACTCTGTTGGGCTGCATTGTTGAACACACACTTCTTAAGGTGTTTCTCCCCCTTGGTGACTAAATACTACCTCATCTTACCCTTTTGTTTCTTCCTCTGTCTGCTTGAGTTTCCCAGCTGCCTGTCTTTGGTGTCTAGTTTTTCTTGGTGTCGAGCTGCTTGGCTTCTGGATTTCTGACCCGTGTCTGCCCGTGTCCTAGGCTGTGTCTCTAATCTGTAACTATTCATGTCTCCTTAGGCTCGCATCTTTTTGAACCATTCTAGACTGAATATTGGGCAATCTTGCCATGCAGTGACAAGGAGAGTATCAGTAAGGAAGATGCATTTCCAGCTGGGCCTCAAAGGCGGGTCTCAGTTGGAAAGTGGAGAGATGGGAGAGCACGAGAGGTGAGAATTCTAATGCGGAAAGGTTCAGAAGCAGGAACGTGCATGTGATGTTGAGAAGACAATAATTTACTGCTCTTTGCCTAGCCAGTCTCTGACTTGATGCTGCTTTATGCCGAGTTTTAATTCAGGTGCACTTCTTTACCCTTTATCACCAATCTGGTTGCTGAATCACATCCTGCCCAGACTTTCAGCTTTATTATATTCCTGGTTCTCTGAGTCCCAGCTTCTCACTCCCAAATTCCTTCGTTTACTATCACCAAACTTCCTGAAGAATGGCCAGATCTTTCATTCTTTGTGCTATCTTATTTTCTTGTTCCTTCCTTTCAATTCTGACCATCACTACTGCAATCTGGGTTCAGATATTTGGATTATTATGATAGCCTATTGAGTGGCCTCTCTGTCTCCTGCCTCTCTAGCTCCAGTCTGGCCTACACACAATGAGATTCCTATGACCAGCTCAAGGCAGATACATTTCAAAAGTGAGTGAAATATTTATTTATTTCCTACACTAAAGTTGTCAGTTTTGTGCAGCTAAACATAAGGGTAGAGCTCAATTCCTTAATGTAACACATTTAAAGTCCTCCCCAGTCTTGCTTCACTGTCTTATATCTCATGGTACAACAACGCGGGCTTTTAGGATAATCTGGCTTGATTGTGGTTCCCTCAGCATGTCACGCATGTGCCTGTTTATGGGCCCATTTTTGTCCATTGGAATCCTCTCCTGGAATGTCCCTCCATTTACCCAAACCATACCCTTCTTGTTAAGGCTCAACCGAAGACTTATTTATCTCTCCTCTGAATCCTCCCCTAGTCATCCCACAGCACAGGTCCAGAAGACTACTCAGTATTAAGAGTCTTGTGTGGAGTTTCCAAAACATGGAACCACTGACATTTTGGAACAGATGTTTCTTTATTGCAGGGCACTGTCCTGTGAATTGCAGGATGTTTAGCACCATAACTGGCTTCTACCCACTAGATGCCAGTAACATGCCCTCCCCAGCTGTGACAACCAAAAATGTCTCAGATATTGCCAAACGTCCCCTGCGGAGGCAGGGACTCAAAATCTAGCATGTGGGTGACAGCCAATGGTCTAACGTAATGGAAGAATTTCTGAACCAATGAGGCTGTCAGTATCTGCAAAATGGTTCAAGAGAAGAGTTATTTTCTGGAACACGGAAGTTATTTCACAGGATGTTTCCCATCCTATTTAGAGTATTGACTTGGAGGACATCATTATATGCCTATATTCCTTCTGAGCTTCAAAGTCTATCTCTGTAGCCTCATCCCCTTTGTATAGCTATCATAGCCTTTAGAAAGAAAAATGTATCTGATCTATGCCTGCTTCTAGCTTGTAGTTTCATTATTATGCTTTTTAAGCTTAGAAATGATCCATCTTTTTGCATGTGAAATTACTAAAAGAGAAGGTAAAATGAGCATACTGAGCATTCCTCGGAGAATATCTGTGGTATGGAATTTTGAAAAAAATGAGAAGGCTTAAATTGAGGTCTGCATTCAGGATGTCTGTAATTCAGAGATTCAGTAAAGAATAAAATTGAAACTTAATATTTAGATCTTTGCAGAGATCCAAATGACCTGAAGAACCCATCGTGGGAAGATCTGCACAGCATTCCAAAGGGCACCAAGTAGGAATGAGCTCGAAGTGTTTGAGGTGTAGAACGGAGGCCAACACAACTTCACAATAAGTGAGGGAGAGGTTCAGGGAGGAGCACCTTCGCCCATGCTCCTTTGGAGCTGGAGGCTGCCGGACTGCACTTGATAGAATCTTTTTCATCTCTATTTGGCAGAGACAGGAGCTGGGGGGAAGTTTGGCAACCTTTCCTCCCCCAATACTTCAGCACAATCTGTGGAGTGAGGCCTGAAATAGGAAAAGCCCACCTGAAAGATTATTTTTTTTATTGACCCCAAAAAGAAAATAGAGGGCAGCTTGCATTTTTCTGCTGCGGTACTTGAACAACATACTAGTTGCTCAGGGGTTGTTTGCAATGATCAAATATATCCAATGATTAGGAAGTAACAAAAATCCTGGGAGAATCTGGCTCAGTTTCTGTGCATACTTGGTGCTTTAACCAAAGAAAGGCCTCATTGCAGTGCCTTCTAAGAGGTTGATGTAATAATTATTGTCATGTCTTGGGAATCCTCTCATTTTAAGCCTTCTTGGGAATAGGGATACACTAAAGCTTCACTGAGTGGAGCCCAGCTCACCAAGGACTTGGTTGTGAAGGTCCCTATCCATCAAATTCATCTTATTTGGAAATTTTTGCCAGAATGAATCACTGACTTTTTATCACTCATGCAATTGGACTTTGATCTGAATTTGTAGAAATAAAAAAGTGGTATAAATAAAGACTGTCTTTATTTTTATTATTATTATTTACTTAGGACAAAATATCTCATTCTTTAAACAAAGCTATCCTGCTCAAATTGCTAAGGTATTTAAATTATATTTGTATGCCAAGACTTTGTTTCTTGCTCTAGGTGCACTCAATGAGAGATAATTGGTGCAATTTCTTCCTGATTCATTTTATTCTTTGCACTTAATGCAATTTTAAAAGGAAGGCTTTAACAGAGTATTGATTATTTATGCCTAAAATCCCCCAAGTTTTTTTGCCATTTGGTTCTATTTCATTTTGTCAATATTTGTGTTAAGCCATCTGCATTGATTTCAATGAGGAGATGCTACCCACAACCTTTCACAAACAAACGGCAGTGCGCCAGAGCAGAAAGGAATCTTCTGCCAACCCTTACTTGGCTGACTTAGCCACTCAACTGACTGGTATCAGCTTTGTTCTCTTATTTTCTCTTGTTTTCAATAAGAGAAAAATCAGTATCCAAGAGGCAAAGGCCCTCACTGATTAAACAAGGAGATCAAGTCACCACTTGGGCTCCTTGCTTTAGTCCCCACATAGTGGTATCTGTGCTTAGGATGTCTGTAGTGTAAGTCATGTGCTACCTGACAATTTCTGGAGTCTTTGGGTGAGATACCAAACTTGCTGTTCTAAATCTCAAAAGTAAATAAGAGAGAACATTGCCTCATTAACCTTCTGAGGTTGATTTTAGCAGGAAAATGGGGGAATGTTATTTTCCCACGGTAGCTGAGTTTTCAGATCTTCACAGAAAAGAGATGAAATATGTACTGCATCAAAGGTGCAAAGCTTCTCTCTTATATGCACACAGAAAGGTCAGCTTCAAATCAAGATCTATAGCTAGTGTGACCAAGTGTTCTAATTCACCCAGAACACTTCCAGTTTATGTGTGTTGTCCCACTGAATTATTAATAGCACACCCCTGGCATACAACAAGTGTCTTCGTGTGGGTGAAGTACATGGTCATCCTACCTACATATTTGTATACATTGACATGACAAGATGTAAAAGCTATGATTATGAAAAAATCGAGTTGCCAGTAGTGTGTAATTAGAACATTTGGTCAAACTATCTATAGATTATGATTTGAAGCCAACCTGTCAGTTTGTTTTTCTGGAAATCACAGTGTTTTGAGAGAGGATAAAGAAATGGGGGAATTCATCAGAGAATAAGAATTAGAGATGTCTTCATCATAAAAACTGCGGAAACAACTCCAAACAAACCAATCTCATGAAACTCTAGCAAGTTGACATCACAGTTTTTGTATTCAAGTTCTATGAATGGGAAACTGGGGGGAAGGTGTTATAAGGAGAAGATATGCATTTTGTAACAAAGTCAGCAAGGCAGTGAGGTGGACCAGAGAATGAACAAGATCTCCTTCAAGGACACAGGTGATTGTCAAGAGTAAATAAGTAGATTTGGGGATTTTGCTGATCCCATTCCTGTGTTGCTTTATGTCTACACTGCAGATGACACACATGGCAGGGCTGGGAAGATTAATGCTGACTGCTACTCCAAGCTCAAACTATTTCCTTAGGGAATTTTTGGTCCTCTGTTGGACTGTGCTTTGTGCTTCATTTAATGTAAAGACAGAGCGGGGTTGGGGGTGTTTTCTCTGATAAAGAAGCAGCTGTGAGATAATTGGCAACCAGCGAGCCACTGGGGGAGCCACAGATCTTCGCAATTGGAGCTCTCCCAGGCAGGATGACATGATGTAATGTTGAAAGGGGAGGACGGGGAGTTACCAATCTGTTTGATGCAGTGGATTGTTTTTTTCCCCCAGCTATGTGGGAAGAACTAATTTCATTTTTATGTGACTTGCACTATAGTTTCTCATGTCTAATTGGATAGCTTCCAAATTGACATCCCCAAGCCAGCTGGCCACCACATCTGCACATGCGTTTTTAGAGAATATACCTACCCCTGTGTCCTTCTTTTTAGATTGGTCTTTTTCAGACAGTAATTTTGTCAACATCTATTAGAGATCCTCTTTTACAGAAGGGGATGAATTGAAATGTAAAAAATTCAGAATTCAGGTATGATGATGTATGCTGTGTGGATAAAAGCATCAGAACTTTCTTTTTCCTCACTTCTGAGTATCTAACCAGATACAGGTGCCAAGTGACCATCCACAAAACTGGATGACACTAATGAGGTGTATGTGAAGGAGCACACTGCGCTGCGAGTCATGGACACCTGAATTCTGATTCTGGTTCTGACACAGAATCACTGCGTAATCTTGAGTAAGTCTCTGGGCTTCATTTTTCTTTTGTAAAATGAGGGAGGTGAAAACAGTTGATGGCTAGGGTTCCTTTCAGCTCTGATGTTCTCTATGATTCTGATATTTTGTTTTCTTACAACGTGAAAAATCACACAAACACTTTCCTGACTTCTCATCCAATTTTTTTTCTAATGTTTTTCCTAATGGCCACTTCAGAGTTTTCCTGAAGGATGCACCATTTTGGGTCCATTACTCTTCTGTTCTTCATATTCTTGGCACACAGTGTTAGGCTTGAGGCATGAGCAGATCGAGTGGTTACCTGTTAAGTGAGAGTTGAGAGCTACCTCCAGATATTCCCCACATCGTCTCACCTCTGCAATCTGAAATTCCATCCTCAGGAATTTGTTTCCTGCAGGTAAGTCACCTGCGTTCTATTAATATACACATGCCCTGGGCGAGGCAGCACACTAAGCTTGTTCCAGCTGCATTACAGCACATTCATCTGGATTCTCCCAATGAGCTGGCTAACTGACCACAGCACCTTGGGGCAGGAGAGAGACAATGGCAGAGAAGTGAGAGATACATCAAAAATCTGGACTATGCCTGCTGTTTCTATCTGGTGGGCATCAGAGTCAGAAACGAGAAGCTGGGGTGGGGGTGGATAGGGGGTTGATGGAATGCTATGTAACAGGAAATGCTGTCGGTAGCAGAGGGGAGCAAGGAAGTCAGAAGATACCAAGGATTTTCAAGAACAAATTTTCCCTCACAATTTTCCTTAGCCTTGTTCTCTCCGCGTTAATCTGTGTGAAACTAGTGCCATTCCTCCCTGCTCAATGATCACTTGAGAACAAGAAGGCAAGGAAGGAAATCACACTGTATTAACTTGTGACACTTTCTCATGGCTCTTCCAGAATCTTTGTTTTCAATTTTGCCTGAATTTCAGATCTATAATTAGAGCTGAGAAGCAAATGTTCTGCACAGGGAGTTTTGCTAACACCACCGTTTTGGAGAGGAAGTTTTTTCAGAGGTAAAGAATACGACAAATCTTCCCCCATCCCTTTATGAAACATGCTGTTTCTTAAAAGTCTAAGAAAGGTAAGTTCTTTCTAAAAGAACTCCTATTTCTGTGAAGGGGGAAAAAAAAAGTCCCTGGACTCTCTGTCGGTGTTGATTGCACCATCCTGAAGCTTCCATGACAGCTCGGGGTCAGAGGTGCATGCCGCTCCCAGCATGCACTGTGCTGTGGGGGCCGAGGGGGATTTTCATTTATTTGATGCGTGTCTTTGTTTCATGCTTTTCTGACATTGTACAATATGAGAGTTTCTTTTGGAGAAAGTAGATTATATACTCTCTTTTCTCTCTTCAATAATTCAGTTTTTGACCTTACAAGCAACTCTATTAGGGCAATGGAAGTGGTTGAGGAAGTTTGGTGGTGTCCATCAAATCTGTGTGTTTACAAAAGAAGTAGTAACCGTGAGAGGATTCTGAAATGGCTAGATGCAAAAGTGAGGAGATGCTACTCAACAGTCACAGATTCAGTGTCAATATCGTCGGAATGGCAACTATTCTTTCCTTCTTGGTGAACTTGATGCTGTCCAACTCAGATGCCACATTTAATATGAAAAGTATTATATTTTCATTCTCTTTTGTTTTGTCTACTTACCTTTCATTAATTATTTCACGTTGTCCGCTGGACAAAGAGAGGCCAAGGTAACAGACAATTCATTTGACAATAATTTTGTCCAGTGAGGAGGACATGGCAGATGGGAAATAGAAACTCATCTTCTAGGCCTCTAATCACCATATCTCCTTCAGCTCAGGCCCACCACCCTTACAGAGGTTCGCAATCTCTTACACGTCAAAACTACTTACCCTTTAGTACTTTTTCTCCTGCAAGTTCGGATCAATTCCTTTTTTTCAATCTATTTCCTCGCTAATGCTCAGATTTGCTAATTTCTATTGCTCTTACAGTTCACTGATTCTTTCCTCTGCCTCCTCCATTCTGCCGTTGAATCCATTCACTGAACCTTTTATTTCAGATATTGTATTTTTCAATTCTAAAATTTCTGTTTGGTTCTTCTGCTTCTTAGTGAGGTTTTTATTGTTTCATTTGTTTCAAGCATAATTGATTGTCGAAGCATTATTATCAAAGGTGCTTAAAAATCTTTGTCAGATAATTCTAACATTTCTGTCATCTTGGCACATTTTGTCTTCTTTCACTCAGTTTGAGATCCTCATGGTTCTTGACATGACAAGTGATTTTCTATTGAAACCTGGACATTTTCAGCTTATTTTATGAGACTCAGAATCTTATTCAAGCCCTCAGTTTTAACTGGCTTTATTTGACACCATGCAGGCAGGGGAAGGGAGGGCGTTGCCTCTTTACTGCCAGGAGGTAGTGGACCAGGTTTTCTACTACTAAGTCTCAGTTAACACCTGAGGAGAAAAGATTCCTTGTTACTGCTGGATGGAGGTGTGAGTTCCAGCTCCCCACGTGGTCTTCACAGACACTGCAGTGAGGGTGACCTTGTTACCACTGAGTGACGGTAAAAGTCCTGCCTCTCCACAGGCCTCTTCTGACACCACCCCAGTAGGGAGAAAGAGGAATGCCTCCTTACTGCCTGGCAGGGGTAGAAGTATAAGCTCCCCACATTGTCTTCACTGAGGGGAGAGCAGGTTCCTTCCTGGCCAGCAAGGACAAAAGTCCTGGCTCCCTACTCGGCCATCTCTGACACCACCCTGGTGCAGGGATTGGGGTTCCTCATTACAGACTGGTGAGGATCAAAATCTGGACTCCCCACAGGGTTTTTGCTCCTATGGGTGAAGGTGTGTCCACAGTTATTTTCTATGCTGTTACACCACAGTAAAATAGTTATTGTCTAAAAGTTTTCTGTCTTTAATCACAAATGTATTTATTTATTTTAGAGACAGGGTCTTGTTTTGTCACCCAGGCTGGAGTGCAGTGGCATGATCGTAGTTCACTGCAGACTACAACTCCTGGGCTCAAATGATCCTCCTGCCTCAGCCTTCTGAGTAGCTAAGACTACAGGTGTGTGCCACCATGACTGGCTAATTTATTTATTTATTTATTTTTTGTAGAGACAGGGTCTTGCCATATTGCCCAGGTTGGTCTTGAACTCCTGGCTTCAAGAAATCCTTCCACCTTGGCTTCCTACAGTGTGGGATTACAGGCGTGAGCCACCATGGCTGGTCTGATCACAAATTTAAATGTAAAACCTAAAACTTAAAAAAATCATTTAGGAAAAAAGGAGGAGAAAGTCTTGGGGATCTAGGGCCAAAGAGTTCTTAAACTTGACACCAAAATCATGATCTATAACAGGAAAAAAATTGATAAATTGAACTTCATTAAATTTAAAAACTCTTGTTCTGTGAAAGAGTCTGTTGAGAGGATAAAAAGACAAGCTACAGACTGGGAGAAAATATCTGCAAACCACATATCCACCAAAAGAATTGTATCTAGAATATATTTTTTAAAAAACTCTCAAAATTCAACAGTAAAAAAAAAACCAAACAATTAAGTCAGAAAATAGGCCAAAGACACAAGGAGACATTGTACCAAAGAGGATATACAGATGGTAAATAAGCTCATGAAAAAAAAGATGTTCAACATTATTAGCCATAAAGCAATGCAAATTAGAATCTCAATAAGATGTCCTTACCTACCTGCCAGAAGCACTAAAATAAAAAATACCAACAAAACCAAATGCGGGTGAGGCCGTGGAGAAACTGGATCACTCATAAATTGCTGGTAGGTATGTCAAATGGTACAGCTATTCTGGAAAGCAGTTTGGTGGTTTCTCAAAAAAACTAATTTTGTAGCAACCATACAATGTAGTGATTGCACTTCTGAGCATGTATCTGAGAGAAAAGAAAACTTATCGTCATGTAAAAACCTGTACACAAATAGCCCCAAACTGGAAATAACCCAGTTCTTCAGTGGGTGAATGATTAAACAAACTGTGGTATACCCATACCTTAGAATGCTACTCAGCAATAAAAAGGGACCAATCATCGATACACACAACAATCTGGATGAATCTCCAGAGAATTAGGCTAAGTGAAAAAAGCCAATCCCAAAAGTTTACATACTGTATGATTTCAATTATATAACGTTCTTGAAATGACAAAATTATAGAGATGGACTAGTGGTTCCCAGGGGCTAATGAGGAGACAGGGCAGGAAGGAAGTAGGTGTGGTTATCAAAGAACAATGGTGATGGAAATGTTCTGTATCTTGAGTGTGTCAAAGTCAAGATCCTGGTTGCGATATTGTACTACAGTTTTGCAAGATGTTACCCTTGGGAAAAACTATGTAAAGGGTACAAGGGATCTGTCTGTTTTATTTTTATAATTGCATATGAATATACAATTGTTTTAAAATAAAAACTTTAATTAAGAAAAAAACAACAACAAAACCACTAGTCAATCAGACAAAGAAGGCAAAAGTTTTCCAGAGGTAACTAGTCAGAAATTCTGGAGGTGAGACTATGAGATCAAGTGGTTCTAAAGCTTGGGCCCCTCTAAACCACCAGGAGAAGCTTCTGGTTATGGCCCAGATCCTTTGAGCAAGGAAATGTGCATACGAGAGCCTTTCTAAAACTCCAGGCTTACTCTTAAGGCAGGCATCATTATGATCAAGTATTAATAGCTAACACCCTTCCAGGGAGTATGTGCCTTCTGACAGAAGCAGGACAGCTTGCAGATTGGCAAAGCCTTGATCCACAAGGAGGGCTCACCCAGCTAGACCTTCCTGTAGCATTGGTGGGGTGTCACCTGGAGGAGCCATCTCTGAGGCAGTTCACATCTGCTGTACCTTTAAGTAAGGTTGGGGTGATGGCTTTGGGGATGCTGTCTTCATTCTCAAGTCTGGTCACTTGGCTGTGCTTCTTTTCATTCTCTAAGCTTGTGGTTCCTTTCAGCATTGCAGCTCCTCAAGTCAGCAGGACAGAAGAGGAAGCCAGAGGGCAGCTGTGAGATCTCAGCATGGCATAACCAGTCTCCACTTCAGGTGAGAGGAGGACAGTTGAGCACATCTTTTGGGAAAATTTGATGATCTCGAACTAGGCCAGGGGTGCAGGAGTCACTCAACTTCTCATCCCCTCTCCAAGGCATCACTGTGCCTTTGGCTGTATATATCTATCCCTCCACTCTACCCCTTTGTTGTATTACTTCTTTTTTTTTTAAAGAAATGGTAAGAATATTTTTCTCAGCAGAATGAACTCTTCCTATACTTTACTTTTGGTCTGCAAGACCATGCAAAACAGTGGCACATGTATATCCATATAGATATTTCTCCATGAAGATCTTTTTCCCTAACTCGGTTTCTAGCCAACAGGTTGTTTTTTCATCATTGCCTTAATCTTTGGAAAGTTGTTTCTCCTTTTATTAAAAATACATAAGTCTCAATTAGCACCAGTTGGAAGTGGAAAAGTCTGTGTGAATGTGTTTGCATGATTGTGTAAGTAATGGGATAAAGAAGTTCCACGTGACATCTGCGTGTAAATTTCCTTAGTGAAAGTAAGCAAGGAAACTCCATTCTGAAGAAACAATTGGAAGATCCTAACAGTTGACAGCCAGAGCATTGCAACAGCAAGCATTTGTAGATCATGTGCCAAACACTGGGGAAGGTGCTAGGGGTAGAGAAAGGCCAGTGATACAGGCCCTCCCTCCAGGGTTTTACAGTTTAATAGTCAAAATGGTAGCTGGCCTATTGTGAGTGTCTGAGGTGTGATAGGCAGGGCTTTAGTAGCATTAGCTTAGTTGATACTCGTAATCATTCTGCAAGGTAGTGTGAACCATTCCTGTCTTATACATACAGGAACTGATACTTAAAGATATTAAAGAACTCGCCCATGTTTATAGAATCAGTAAATAGTGATATTCAGGTACAAAATAGATCTGCATATGCCCTACTGCCTCTAAACAGAAAAGAAAGAAAAAAAAAATCAGTAAATGGGCAAGTGCTAACTGAACAACCAGGATGTGGCAGATGATAGACTCAGATACCCGAGGAAAGAGAGAGAGGGAGAGAGGAGGGAGACAACAGCGAACATTTCAGGAATACAAACGGTGAGCATTGTGTAAGGGTTAAGCTAGAGGGTATTCTCTATGTTGCTTAAATTTGGATGCACATGCTGGAACAGCAAGCCAAGTCAAGTATGTCCATATACTTTGCAAAGTGACACCAATTATCCTGTTGAAAAAACATGAATAAATGCTATCCTACCATTTTTATTGAAAAGGAAAAAAAACTCCTTCAAACGTGGCTCAGAACTTCCCACTTAAGTGTCTCTCTATTCCATTTACGCCTGCCTGTCTTCCTTCCTTTCTTTTCTTAGGAGAATCTGTTCTTGCCAAATCTTGGTCTTTGAAGTCAACTAGTCCTCCAAAATGTAGAAAACACAGTCCTTATTCAAAGAAAGTCTTCATTCTTTGGGGCTCCACCTAGGCTGAGAAGAACGCATGTGAAAAATAAGCAAACAAACAACAAACCAACCTGAAGTCTGTGTTATAGGACAGAAATTATTAACATGGTGCTATAGTTTGAATACTTGTTCCCTCCAAATCTCATGTTGAAATTTGATCCCCAGTGTTGGAGGTGGGGCCTGGTGAGAGGTGTTTCAGTTATGGGGGCAGAACCCTCATGATTAGATTATGCCCTCCTTGGGTTGGGAGTCGAGTGAGTTCTCACTATATTAGCACCTACGAGAGCATGTCATTAAAAAGAGCCTGCCGAGAGCATGTCATTAAAAAGAGCCTGCCGGCTAGAGCTTGTCATTAAAAAGAGCCTGCCGGCTGGGCTTGGTGGCTCACGCTTGTAATCCTAGCACTCTGGGAGGCCAAGGCGGGCGGATTGTTTGAGCTCAGGAGTTCGAGACCAGCCTGAGCAAGAGCGAGACCCCACCTCTACTAAAATTAGAAAGAAATTGATCGGATGACTAAAAATATATAGAAAAAATTAGCTGGGCATGGTGGCGCATGCCTGTAGTCCCAGCTGCTCAGGAGGCTGAGGCTGTAGGATCACTTGAGCCCAGGAGTTCGAGGTTGCTGTGAGCTAGGCTGACGCCATGGCACTCACTCTAGCCCGGGCAAAAGAGTGAGACTCTGTCTCAAAAAAAAAAAAAAAAAAAAAGATCCTGTCACCTCCCCCTTCCCTTGGTTCTCGATCTCTCTTTCTCCATGTGATCTTTGCACGCAGGGCTTCCCTTTGCCTTCCACCATGAGTAGAAGCAGCTTGAAGCCCTCATCAGAAACTGAGCAAATAGGTGCCAGCAGCATGCTTTGCAGAGCCACATGCCAAATAAAACTGTTTATACATCACCCAGCCTCAGCTATTCCTTCATAGCAACACAAAATGGACAAAGACACATGGGGATGTTCAAAACATCCTGTCCTTCCAGCTCTCTATTGAGAATCCTCTAATCCCTAGCCCAGTTCCCCTCCTCCTCCCCAACTAAAGAGGAAAGATCCTTTCTAAGTATCTAAGTCAGTACACAAAATAAAGGAATGGGAAATAGGGGAGAGGAGAGAGGAAGAGAAAGGCATTGAGTGGAGGCCTTTGTGGCTGACGTGGAATAGGAAAGTGATGTTGTTGGCTGGGAATTACGCATTTGATCTCCTTCACAGCTTTCGAGAAAGTTGAGATAGGGATTTGAGCTATTTTGTGGTCACTTTAGGTTGTTGGTGGGTAGAAGTTCTGTATTTCTAGGAGCCAGGGTCACTTCTGAATGTCCTGCCAAGCTTAGAAAGCTTCAGGACTTAGAGACCAGCCAGGATCAGCTCACCTGAGGAAGATGCTTGGAGGAGGTGGGGAAGCAAAGGAAATCCACTTGAGAATAGCCAATATGCAAAGGTCACCTGTGAGTGAACTATTAAGTTGAACTTTTGAAACCGCCATTTATATAGGACAAAAATGGTTGAATATTGGCAATTTCATATGAATCAATCTCATAAGGCTTCTAATCTTAAACACATTTCTAGAATGTGTTTGAAGGATTTCGAAACTGAATATACAGGAAAGAGTGGACATTGGGGTCAAAAAGATCTTTAAATTCCAGAACCTTTTCTTATTAGATGTATTGTCTTGGGCAGGTTATCTCAACTGAAAAATAGATACAACAGCATCTACATAGCTCACAGGGATGGAGTGAGAGAGCTTTATAAAGCATATAAGGCTTTTAGCCACATAGTAGGCACCCAAATGTTAATTTGTTCACCGAACCCATTTTATTTAGCTCTTTAGCTTTTATTTGCTTAGAATACTGGACAACAAAGTTCATTTCCCTGGATTTTTACTAATCCCAGCACTCAGAATCAATTCTGTTGGAGGAATAAGGGACCCAATCACTCATCTGGCCTAATGACACATTTTACGCATGTAGAAATCAAAGCCCAGAGATGTTTCCCAAGGTCACAAAACTGGCCAGTGTCAAGATCTCTGCTGCCCAGGTCCAAGTTGCTCACTCCAGAGATTTGGTTAAGTTGCTCAAAATAGTTGGTCTGACCTTACATCTCACTACACTTTCATCCACGCAATAGAACCCAGGGCAGGGAAGGAGGAGGACAAAGAGAACCTTGAATCTGTGCAAAAGTTACAGCTTTTCTTTCGGGCACTGATAACCCCGGGTCTTGTGTACGCTGTGTGGCTCCTTCACCCAGGCAACCCAGACCTCTTCTAAGGCTTAGACAGGAATGACAAGCTGATTTCGTCTCACCACCAATTATTAGTAGTTGCCTGAGATGCCGTGTTGAGAAGGATTCTGTGCTCATTCCTAGGTTGAACAACACAGAGTTCTACAATTGATTAATGATATCAGCCTTGGGTATGGAGGGGAAATTATTACAGGAGCATGAATTCCTGAGCCCTATATTGGTGGATTCTGCTGAATCAGAATCTCCAGGGCTGTATCTCAGGCATCTGTGTTTTTAATAACCTCCCTGGGTGTATGCCCGCTGAAGTTTGAAAATCACTGACCCAGAAGACAAAATAAAAATTTTTCTGAATATCCCATAGGTCCCATGTGACCTGGCCTTCAAGGTTCTACTCTGTAGTGGGATCAGTTGACCAGACATGTGTGATTCAGAATCAAAGACTTCATATAGCAACAGAGCCTGATGCAGATGCCAATTTGGCCAGAGCCCTCCACCGTTGGACATCAGTCTAGCTAGAGCTGTCCTTGAGGCCTGAAACCATGCTCAAAAACAATGGGGTAATCATAAGAAAGCAGCAGCTAACATTTATTGCAAGTTGATTGTCAAGGATTGAATTGTGTCCCCCTTCCCCAAATTCATATGTTGAAGCTCTAACCCCCATCACCTCACAACATGACCTTACTGGGAAATAGGGTGGTAGCAGATGTAACCAGTTCAGATGAGGTCATAGTGGAGTAGGGTAGGCCCCTGATCTAACGTGACTAGGGTCCTTATAAAAGGGGAAATTTGGATACAGAGACAGGAAAGACGGTGCAAAGGAGCCAGGGAGAAAGGCTGGAACAGATCCTTCCCTCACAGCTCTGAAAAAACCAACCCCACTGACACTTTGATTTCAGATTTCCAGCCTCAAGAACTGTGAGAAAGTAAGTTTTTCTTCTCTAAGCCAACCAGTTTGTGCTTCTTTGTTATGGCAACCCTAGCAAACTAATACACTGACCTAGGTACTATCATTACACCAACTTTAGAGATAAAAAGGCCAAAGTGTAGAGAGATTAAATAACTGCCCAAGATCCAAGATCACAGAGCTAGCACATTGTGGGATGAGGATAAAGCTCAGATTTAG
>RJWJ010037859.1:0-15295 GCA_004363605.1 Indri indri
AAAAAATGTTATCCATAACCCTTCGACTTTTCGCGATGAAAGCAAAAATATTAAAAGTTCAGTTTGCTTGGGTGTTTTTTTTCCTCCTCCGATGACCACTAACTTTGCCATTTTGACAGCTCTTTGAAGACAGACATCATTTAGCCCACCAAAATGGGGACATCATTCACATCGTCACCTTGCTTTTGACAGCACAGCTTTCTATCAACGAAGAGAGGTGCATATGTTTCTACAAGAACACAGAGACTAGAAGTATATTTTATTTCCTGTCATGACAGCATATTCATCTTTATAAGCTATACAAACTTTATCCTTTATTATTTTGAAATATATTAATGTTTCTTAAAGTGTAGGTAAGGCTATAACGGACGTTAAGAAATTTTAAGAAATAGAACAACACAGATGTGGTTGAAACCCCCTCTGTACCATTCTCTGATGCTCTGCCTTTCCCTCCACCCCCAGATATAACAAACCACTAATCTGAAGTGGATGTCTGCCCTTCCTGACCATGTTTTTGATGATGTTACTACATTTGTGTGGATTCCTAGAATTATGTTTTAAGATAAAATTTAACACAATGATGCCTTATTTTAGCAAACTGAAGTTTGCTTTTATGATCCCATTATAGTATGTTCTCAATATATTTTATCTTATTTTATTTTACATTTTTATTTCATTCTATTTGATTCTATTCTTTCTTAGAGACAGGGTCTCAGTATGCTGCCCAGGCCGAAGTGCAGTGGCTATTCTGAGCACCATTATAGCTCACTACAGCCTCAAACTCCCAGGCTCAAGCAATCCTCTTGCCACAGCCTCCCAAGTAGCTGGGAATATAGGCGCGCACAACACATCTAGCTAAGATATATTCATTTTCAAAACTATAGATCTGCATCTTCATTTTAACTACTGTATAGTATTGTATAGTATTTATATACAAATTCATTGAATGTTTAAATTTATGGACATTTAGGTTATTTCCATTTTTTCACAATTACTCACTATGCCACAATGAATAACTTTGTATACATTTTCTTGTGCCATACATGAGATTTTTCCCTAGTGCATATAATGAGAAGTGGTGTAGAGCTTAGGATAGTATGTTTCCTGCTATATTAGATGTTGCAAAGTTGGTCTTTAATGGGTTGTGCCAATTCATGGTCATCTCATTGATCTAAACTCATTCTGGTTTCCCCTCATCTTTGCCACTACTCGATATTGTCATATTTTAAAATTTTTGCTGAAGTGTCTGATTGTTGTTTTAATTTGTACTTTCCCTGATTATTGGTTAACTTGTCAACAGTGAAAACTTAAGAAATATTAATACAATGAAGACTGCTTTCCTGGGAGCATGAATATGAAGTTAGGTTTAAAGTCACTGAAAGGGGCCCGGGCGTGGTGGCTCACGCCTGTAATCCTAGCACTCTGGGAGGCCAAGGCTGATCGTCCTGAGCTCAGGAGTTTGAGACCAACCTGAGCAAGAGCGAGACCCCGTCTCTACCGAAAATAGAAAGAAATGAATTGGATGGCTAAAAATATATACAGAAAAAATTAGCCGGGTATGGTGGCGCATGCCTGTAGTCCCAGCTACTCGGGAGGCTGAGACAGTAGGATTGCTTGAGCCCAGGAGTTTGAGGTTGCTGTGAGCTAGGCTGATGCCACGGCACTCGCCCCAGGCAAGAGAGTGAGACTCTGTCTCAAAAAAAAAAAACAAAAACAAAAAATAAAAAATAAAGTCACTGAAAGTATGTGCTAGTAACAAGCTGATTTTCATCACAGTTTATCGTATAAATACTCAATTTTGTACAGATTTAATTTTTTTATTTCAAATGTTGTAAACTGCAGACTATGGAAAGTCTGCCTTCTCAATATTAAATTTTGTACTTTGCAAAAAGTAGACATTGATATTCTTGGCTGCCACTTAGGAGGCTAGCGCTCTTACATTTGTTTGTGAATCTGTACCACCTCTGCTGAAGAGAATGGCCAAACAAGAGAATGGAATTCTAAGGCAATCAACTTAATTCTGGAATTGATAGCTCTTATATTTGTTCTACTTAAACCTCCAAGTCCACTCTACCAGAATATGTTATCCACAGATAACAGATTTCAGACTTCTCCACACAGAGGAGTTGGATGCTGTTTTGCACTCTGTAAGTATACAAGAGTGTTCTTGGTTATTCGTGGGGACATTTCTCTGGTGTATTACTAAATAGTCAGAAAGGGAACCGCAGAAGTTCTTATATAATAGTAGTATATCAAATGTGAAGTTTCTTTCTACCAGCCCCCATGTATCTGGAGGTGGGCCATCCACAGATATAGTCTGGTCTCTGTAAGGTCTACCTCATGAGGTTAGGCCTAATAATAGGTCCAGTTATTCTAGAGAAACAGCAGAATTAGCCCCTTAATGGAGTAACAAAAACCCCGTAAATACCAACCAAAACTTTATTTTGTCTAAGTATGTGGCTTCCTAGAGGTTCTTGTGATAATCCGTGGACAGTGAGGCCTAATGATTCAGGGATCATGAGATTTTTCTGAGGAGACAGGTCTTCATACCACGGACACCTCTGAGAAGATAATTACAGTAGTGTAGGAAGAGGGAAGCCATGAACTGTTCCAGAAACAAAAATGGCAATGGCTGTATCTATGTGACATCATTAACAAGAATAGAAAGAAATGGTAAAATTTTAGGCTTACTCTAAGGGTTCATTAGGAAGTTGTAGCCATCTGGCAATTTCTGAAAGGAAAAATTGCTTGAGCAGAGAAAACTGTAACTATAGTTAGAGAAACGCCTTAGGACAGGGGTTCCTAAACCTGGCTGAATATCAGATTCCCTGAGGAGCTTTAAAATAAACAAATTACTTTTAAAAATACACTGTAGTAGGCTGACTTATGGCTCCCCAAGACAACCTCACTCTAATCTCCATGAGTATTCTACCTCAGGGTCTTTGCAGATGTGATTAAATTAAGGATTTTGAGATGAGGAGATTAGCCTGTATTATATGATGGGTCCAATGTGATTGCAATTGTCCTTCTAAGAGTAAGGCTGGGGTATCAGAGTCAGAGAAGAGGATGAGAAGATAGAAGCAAAGGTCACAGTGACCTGGGATCATTAGCTGAGGAATGTAGACAACTTCTACAAGCTGAAAAAAGCAAGGAAATGAATTCTCCTCTAGAGCTTCCAGAAGGAACGCTGCCTATTAATTTTTCAAAAATAAATTTTATCATGTATGTTAGAGGTTTACACAGTGTTATAGGATACATATAGTAAAATGGTTACTATGGTGAAGCAAATTAACATATTTATCATCTCACATAGTTACCTTTTTTGTGTGTGACAAGAGCAGTGTGTGACAAGAGCAGCTATATCGACTTATTTAACCTGCCCACTCACTCTAGACTTCTGACCTCCAGAACTGTAAGAGAATACATTTGTATTGCTTCGTCACCAAGTTTATGGTGATTTATTACAGAGCACTAGGAAACATTTATACATACATTTATACATGCATAATACATACATTTTTATTAGATTCCATTTCACAAATCACAGAAATAGCAGGTGTTTATTGATAAAATGAGATAAAACAAAGATATAAAGAAAAAAGAATAATCCCCCATCTTCTCAATTCTGCATATTCCTGGACTCCATCTCCAAGAAGAGCCAATGTTAGTAACCTGGTGTTTATACTTCCACATCTTTTTCTTTTCTTTTCTTTTAAGAAATGGAGTCTTGCTCTGTCATCCGGTCTGGAGAGCAGTGGTGTGATGATAGTTCACTGCAGCCTCAAACTCCTGGGCACAAGTGATCCTCCCACCTCAGCCTCCCTACAGGCAACTACAGGCATACCACCACACCTGGCTAATTTTTTTTCATTTTTTGTAGAGACAGGGTCTTGCTATTTTGCCTAGGCTGGTCTTGAACTCCTGGTCTCAAGCAGTCTTCCTTGGTCACCTCCAGCCTTGGTCCCCTGACTGGCTAGGATTACAGGTGTGAGCAACCGTGGCTGGCTTAAATGTTTTTCTTACACATTATCAGCTATATACATACAAACAAACAAAGGTATACAGAAGGGTTTTATAAAATTTTTTTGTCTTTTACATAATGGCCTAATGGTCACACATTCCTTTGTTCATGTAACAGTAAGTCATAGACATTCCAGACCAATTTATATAGACCCCATTTATTCCTTTTAGTAGCTGCTTAATACTCTATAGGATGTATGTTTTACATTTTTTTTCCAACTATTTTACTAGTAATGGAATTCAGGCTGTTTCCAGTTTTTCACTGTTGCAAACAATGCTTCTGTCAACATCCTAGTGTCTACAAATGGAACACTGGTAGTTTCTATAGGATCTACTTTAAAAAAATAGGATTGCTGGATCCAGAGGAATGTGAGTGTTTTTAGTAGATGCTGCCACATTTTTTTCTAAAAAGATTATAGTAATGCACATTTCCCCTGATAGTGTCTGAAAGACCCATTTTGCAGAGTCCCAGCCATCTGTGGCTATTTTACTTTTTAAAATCTTTGCCCAGTCTGATGGATGTATAAAATGTTCTTTTGTTCTTGTGTTAATTTGAATGTTCCTGACTGCTAAAGAGATGATCGTCCTTTCCCATGTTAGTTGGCCGTCTGGATTTCCTCTCTTGTTAAGTGTTTATTCATATTCGGTGCCCTTTATCATATTATGTTGTATGTTTATTTTATTAATTTCTATATGTTAAAAAAACATTGCTATGATTTGAATGTATCCCCCAAAATCCATGTGCTGGAAACTTAATCCCCAATGCAACAGTGTTGAGAGGTGATTAGGTTATGAGGGCACCGTGGTCGTGAATGGATTAAGGCCATTATCTCAGGAGTTTATAAGGGGGAGATTGGCCCCCTTTTCCTCTCTCTTTCTTTCTTGCATGCTTCCTCACCATGTGATGCCTTCTGCCATGTTTTGACACAGCAAGAGGACTTCACCAGATGCAGTTCCTCAATCTTGGACTTCCCAGCCTCAAGAACCGTGAGCCATATGAACTTTTTCTTTATAAATTACCCAGTCTGTGGCGTTCTGTTATAGCAACAGAAAATGGGCTGAGCGTGGTGGCTCATGCCTATAATCCGAGCATGCTAGGAGGCTGAGGCAGGAGGATCAGTTGAGCTCAGGAGTTCGAGACCAGCTTGAGCAAGAGCAAGACCCTGTCTCTACAAAAAATAGAAAAATAAGCCGGGCATGGTGGTGTGCTCCTGTAGTCCCGGCTACTCAGGAGGTGGAGGCAGGAGGATTGCTTGAGCCCAGGAGTTGGATGTTGCAGTGAGCAACGATGATGCCACTGCACTCTAGCCAGGGCAAAAGAGTGAGATTCTGCCTCAAAAAAGAGAAAAAAAGAAAACAATGGACTAAGACATACATGTTCCTGGAGCCATCCCCTAGAACTCTGAATCGGTAGGTGGTTTAGGGCTTCAGGAATTGATGTTGAAGCTCTTTTGATGATTCTGATGCATTCTTTCCACTAGTGGAAGGGCAATTGAAAATTTAAGGCCCAAGTTTGGAAGGGAGGCAAAGAAGTTCTGGAATTAGCTACATATGTGGACAAGTTCTTCCAAATAACTTGCCCAAAATTCCTGAAGAGGGCGCAATGCTGGCATCCTCTTTTTAACTCCTACTCCTACTTCCTGGGCATACTCTACAATGCTAGGAAATTTGATTTTTCACTGAACAGTTTATTTACGGCTTCATACATTTTTTGCAAGCCTGTATCTGAGGATGAATCTGTGTATAGGTAAGGAATGTCTGTGGGTGCCTGGCTTTAGCAAGATAGATCTTTGGAAACGAAAAGTGAACAAACAAAAATAAGTAAAAATGAAGGGATTTTTCTAATCATTTAAAGATGTTCCAAAATAATGTCTATTGTTGTTAATTTCAATTGTTGCTACTCATCCTAGGATGATCAGCCATTCTAGCTTCCATGGACAGACCCAGTTTTAGCACAAAAAAATGCTATGCCCCAGGAAACCTTCAGTCCTGGGCAAACTGGGCAAACTAGTTGATCCTCAACCTGGTGTTGCTGACATCAATTCTTTTCCACACCATTGGTGGCTAAAGCCATCTGACTTCTTCTATGCAGACCCAGTGCTAGTAGTTCTAGCTCCCCAGTTAACTGCTTTTTAGTTTACAGCATTCACTTTTGGTATGAAGGCCTTTTAATTAGATGAACTGCCCTACTAACATGTCCTCTCACAAAGAATAGTCACATTCAAAGACAAAATGGTAAAGCAAGCAAACAAGCAAAGAAACAGATACGATTAAAAGCAACTGAAATCTTTTCTGAATTTCTTGAGAAAATGTCAAAGAGGAATACTAATATGCACTGTAAAACTTATTATTAATAAAATCTTCTGCCCTGGCTTTTTTGTCTTAATACCTCCCACATACTCCAGCTGCCCCCAAATCTCTCAATTCTCTCTTCTGCAATTTCTAAAGTCATTTTTTTTTTTTACACTATGCCAATGACCCTGACTGTTTAAATTTATTTCTATTTCCCCTTCTTTTCTAGAGTAATTCCCTGACTCTTCCAATATAAATTAGCAAGCAGGCAAGCATACCACTGTATTTTTCAACTTGCCCATTTCTCTGCAACTGCTTATCCACTGGCATCAGGAACAGTGTCGGAAAGATGGAGTAATCCTTTTAGTAATGCGTGTGTAGCGGGGGAGGAGCCACGAGGAAATCTGTGAAGTGTTACACAGGAGTAACATTTCTGCCTGTGTCTCACGAAAATCTGTGTTAAATAAAGACACCAGTAAAATTCATATTTCAGTTTAAATAAAGTGGCTGAGAAGCTTATGGCACATTGATTTTAAAACTTTTCTGAAAAAATAATAATAGAAAACTAAAATTTCAGATGATCACAGCTGAACATGGAGATTATTGGCAACTGTGGGGAGGGGGAATAAAATGAGGTACTCTTTGGGAAGAGGTTATAAAGTAAGACTTAATATTGACAGACAAATATGTTTACACTGTTTTATTAAAAATCTAAGGAAATATGCTAGAGGAGCAGAGTAGTAGACATAATTTCTAAGCCCCCAGAGTAGGAAAAATCTAAGATAATTCAATTAATCCAGTTGAAGACAGAGAATACTTCAAGCAGAATAACATTAACTTTATCAATCAATGCGGGATGAAATGACATCTTCATAGTGTTCAGGGTTTTGTGCAGGCAAATCTTTTAAAATCTCCAGAAAAAGATTTATAGTTTCTTTCCTATGATTACTGCTCATTTTCTTTAACATTTATCTAGGTATGTTGTTATACATTGCCACAATTATAAGCATAATTTTAGTATTTTATATGTTTAACATTTTTATATTCATTTAAAATAGTGGTTGATTTTTCATATTTATCTATCAATTTAAATGAAATTCTTAACGATTACGAAGGTTTTCACAAGGTTTCTAAGTATATTATTTAGTTGATTAAAAATAATGATAATTCTTCTCTCAATATTTATGCTTCTTATTTCTGTTTCTTCTCTTATGAAATTAGCTAGAACATTCAGAAAAATGTTATTTAATATTCGTGATGGGACATCCTTTTCTTTTTCTTTTTAAATTTTAATGGAAATACCTTTGGTATTTCACCATGAAACACAACGTTGGAGACCGGCGTGGTGGTGCGTGCCTGTAGTCCCAGCTATTCTGGAAGCTGAAGTGGGAGGATCCCTTGAGCCCAGGTTTTGGAGGCTACCCGGCAATGTAGTGAGATCCCGTCTTTAAAAAAAAAAACAAAATCCAACATAGTGTTGGCTCTTAGCTAAAGATAAATACTATTTATTCCAATTAAGGAATTATCCCTTTTTGGTCAAAATTTTAAAGAATTTTTAAATATTAATCAGTTTGCAGTATTAAATTTTAAACTATTTTTTAAAGCAACCAAAATAGGTTTGAAACATTTTTAACATAATTTGAACATGTCCAATTAGATTAAAACCCTCCTATAAGTAGTACACAGTTTAATTTCTCTATGATATGTAGAAAAGTTATAATAAACAGCAATGTGCAAGTACAACAGGAAGTTCACCTTCCCACTATTTCTCTTTTCATTTAAGCTTAAGTAATAATTCAAATTCATGCTCTTTAATATTATGCTTATTCAATTATTTTTGAATTTCTGTCACAAATATTTTTTCCCTGTAGGTTACATACATCAAATTTGATTAATGCAGAAAGCTCTGACAGATATTTTAGTGAGTTGATTTGTACCTCTTAGTGTTTGAAATTTATATAGTTAGTTGACAGCCTGGCTAAGGCAATAAAATACTGAGAAGTAAAAATACAAGCTCATTCTTAGTTAACATATGTTTTCTGTATCAGCGTCATAAAATTTCACATTTGCAAATTTAGTTCATATGCTGTAGTTTTATTGGAAGTAACAAATTGTAATATGGATTTCTCTGAGTTAAAAAGTAACAATCTAAAGACCTAGTTTTCTGTGGAGTAGTATACAAATTTGGCTAAACAGTTTGCTTACAATTATGTAAAAATAATAAACTAGGCTTAGGGGAAAACAGACTGAAAGGAAATGTACCCAAATGTATTCCCACCTCCCTCTGGTCTCAGCCTCCATGTACCATCCTCCAGGAAGTCTCCTTTGATGCTTGAAATGGATCGAGTGCCCCTCCTGTGTTTCTGGCACCTTCTTCCTCTGTCACACTGTGTGGCAGTGCATGGCGGGTTGTCTTCCCCCATGTCCTGTCAGTCCCATGAGTGAAGTGATGCTTTGTGCTTGGTCATCATCTGTCTACTGCTCAGTAAACATCTGCATGAGGAATGGATCCATTGATGAATGCATGGATGTTTGGATGTTATGCTATGAACATAATTTGTGCTCAAAGTTTGTGTTCCTATTTTCCAAATTCCCTTTAACACACATTTTGTAATATTTAAAAACAGTTCTTGTGTGAACAGGAATGTGAAAAGACAAGAGTCAAAATAACAGAAAATCTTGAAAGAGGCTTTTTTTTGTCCTTTCCAAAGTGCAGATATTATCCCAGCAGCACCTGCCATGAGTAAGGTGTATTATAGATTTCCAGCTTTCTGCTCTGGTGGGACTGTACTTCCTGGCCCTCTTGTGGTGGGGTGGGATAAAGCCATGTTACGTGTTCTTCGAAAAGAGATGTCACTTCTAGGCCAGAGTATTGCTGGTGTGAGTCCCTCCAGAGCTTGCTTTCCCTCAGCCACAGTGACCAGAATATTCCAGATAGTGGCTGTTCTGTTAGCCAGGTCTCAGTGTGAGAAGTGCATGAGCAGAGTTCCCTGCCAAATGGAGATGGACTTGTCATGTGAGTGAGCAGTTAACCTCTGTAAAGTCACTGACATTTGGGGATTACCTGCTATTGAAAGATAAATTAGCTTATCCTGGTTGATACTCTGCGGGACAAACTTTGCTTCCTTATGCCTAATACGGAGGCAGTCACTGGCCTGTAGAAACTTGTCAACTAAGCCCCCCAAATTTAACTATCTCTCTGAAGAGGGATTAAAATTTAAATGCTGAAAGCTTAGAAGAGGAAGTACTTTCACTCTGCAACCCACGACCAAGTGGAAAAACTCTCCCAACCTATCTCCTGTGGCTTTTATTTGGTTTTACTCAGAGTTAGTTAGACAAATAATTTTATCTAATAGGTTAGTAACTGGATGCAGTTCTTGACCATGACATTTGGGGCCTTTTGAACATTTTCTATAGGGGTTGCAATATTGACAAAAAAAGACAGAACATGGTCAATCTTATTACTTCAGGATTTTTTTAAGCCCTAAACGCCAGGAGCTAGATTGATACTGAGCACTTTCTGAAGTACAGGCAGTAAAAATAGGAGTTATAAATGTCAGATTTGATGTGTGCTTTAGTGCCTTCGACCATCCCCAGTGGAGGAACGAGCAGGCCGTTAATATGGAAGCTCCTTGCATTACACAGGACCCTACCAGGACTTGCAGTAATCGGTAGCTTTTGGAAAATCTATGGGGAAAGTGGCTCCAGGATTGCTGAAAAAGTCCCAGGCTTTGAATCAAAAGACCTGGATCTAAGCATCAGCTCTTTCATTCTGTGAGTTATGCGACTGTATGAGCAACTTCGAAAGCTTCACCTCAAATCTCTTTACCTATATGTCAACTGCCTCATCTATTACATGCCAGGCAATGAGAATTCTTATGAAAAGTGCATGAGATGATGTATGTGAAAACCCAGAACTATCTAGGCTCAAAAGGGTTAACTTCGTTCCTAAGGGTCAGTTCCATGGATCATGTGTACCTGAAAGGAATGGCCGCAGTTGTAGGTGTATCTAGAGACACCTCATTGCTAAATCATGACTAAAAATTCCCAAAGGGTGAGTAGTAAACAAGGGCCATTTTTGGTGTTGGCACAGGGATCTTTCTCAAAAAATAAAATAAAACGAAAAAGGAAACTCTCCATCGCTTAAGTGGCTTACCCATTAGTATTCATGGCCATGCCTCAGACCATGTGCTCTGGTGATTTCTGCCTCGCTGCAATTTGGGCAAATTCTCATTAGCACTTTTGACCTTCGAGGGGGAGTGGCCTGCAGTCTTCCCGGTTTGGGCATCTGCGGATAATGAGAAGCCCTGTTCCCCCGAGAAGCATTTCCACAGTGGGAGTGCTCAGAAGCGCGATGTTAACATTTTAGTTAAAACCTCTGGCTCGTTCTGACAACTTCAGGCATGGGAATTCATCAGTCAACTCTCTGCTCAAGTTTTGACATTCACTGAATTGGCCCAACTGATAGGAGAGGCTTAAGTATGAAGTAGACATCATTTTGAGGGATGAATTTGGAATTTAGCATCTTGGTATGGACTCCAGTGAAACAGTCCCTGAGTGCAGGTGATGGAGCATGAGTCTTGAGTCCATATTTTGAATCTTCATAATTTAGTATTTATAGACACCCCAAGAGATTATCTAAGAAAAGGAGGAATAACTACAAAGGGATTTACGGTTTGCTTCGTCTTCTCCAGCCCTCCTTCTCTCAAGTCTTTATTGAATCAGGTGGCAAAAAAAATCTTTCCAAGAAATATTTGTTTGATCTTTTAAATTTGCTTCACCTGAAAGTTCCTATTCAAACATATCGAAGAAGGAGATTCAGTTCAGGTTCTCTTCATATGTGTGCATCGAGATAAGGAGACTATAACCTGGAATTCTTGAAGTCTTGAGACACAGAAGTCCCCCATTAAAATTTGAGTTTGCCTTTTACAGCTATAAATGTAGGATCCACTACAGTTTCTCTCCCTTTGATCCTGAGGTCCTCAATCAAGTAAGTCCGGATTTCCCTTCAACATTTGTTGAGAATTTAGTATTTGCCAGGTACTTTCAATATGCTATGACATTTAAGACTCCCAAACAGCTCCGTGAGGTAGATACTTTATGCTCATTTTGCTGATAAGAAAAATACGGCCTGGGAAGATTAAGTAATGTCTAAGGTCAATTGGCTGATACAAAACATAGTCTAGGTTTGGACTCTGGGCATGTCACTCCTGAGTTAGAGCTGCTCTGTCCCAGTGGCAGTGATAACAGACAGGTTCAAATGTCCTGCAAGGTGGATCCGAGTAATTTTTCAGGAAAAGGTGGAAAGGGAGAAGGGGATTTTTAAAAAGTAGTGGGATAAGAAAACTTGAGAATGGTCTGAGGTATATCTGTATCTATCAGAGGACAAAAGCAACTAGTTTGGATACTGGAATTGTCCTTTCTGGAAATTGCTATTTCCCACATGGAAATTTCCCACCAATGAAGAAGGGTTAAATGAAGGATGGCATATTCATACAGCAGAATCCTACATAGCCATTAAAAAGCTGAAAGGTTAAGATGTGGGGTATGTGCGTTGCCCAGTAGTTAATCTCGTTTTTCTTCTAAAAAATGGGAGAAATACTAGTACCTACTTCATAGGGATGTCATAGAAATTAATACAATAACTCAGGTAAAATGCTTAGAAAGGTGCCTAGCACATGGTAAGCACCCAGTAGATGTTAGCTGTTATTATCTACAAGAACTGACATGAAAAGATGTCCACGATATCTTTTATATCATGTGAACAGAGGAGTCTGGGAAACAGCAGGTGCAGTGTGATTCCACTTTTATAAATATGTACAAGTGCATATGAAATATGTGGAACCACATATATCATAACATTAATAGTGTTAATCTCTGTGTTAGTGAGATCATTGTTTTCTTATAAACATAAGTGATTTTTATAATTTGAAAAAAATGGTTTCCAAAAACAATAAAACAAAAATAAATAAACAACCCCAAGGAAAAAACATCCTACAGCTCTAGCTGCTTCCTTGGTTTCTGAGTTCCAAGGCAAGTTAGTGACCAGGTATCAGTCTCAGTTCTGTTGTCTTGACCAGGTCACATAACCTGAGTTTTAATACCTTCCAGGATGAATACGAGAAACCTAATGAGCAAGTATCTGAGAGCACCTAACCCCTCATAAGGAATTATCTTCACTCATGATCTCTTTTGCAAGCCTTAGAAGAAGTATTTTATTTCCAGAGCTCAGAAGTGTGACAACCAGAGTTTTGCAAATAATAATAACATTAATAGTAGTAACAACGACAAAATATTGTTCAAACCTCAATGGCTCTTCCTTATTTTAAACAAACTACATGCAAAGACTTCAGTGCTCTTTTAATCCTCTTCTTTAATCCTCACCCATAGTGTCTGCATGAAGAAACAAACCATGGATTCTCCAATCCCCATTCACGGGTTCCAGAATTTCCTCTATCATTTGCACAATATATATCATTAACCACATTATTCACCGTTAAAACCCATACTCGACTCATTTTGAATTAATCATACTATTGAGACAGGTGAACAAGAAAACGAAGTCTCTTGTCTCTTTCTCTCTGTCCCAAAGTCTCTGTTGATTAAAAAAGTTAATACTGCACAGCATCTCAAATCAAAATAAATCTTACTTTATAACCACACATAAATATCACAATGAAAAGATTGAGTGTGAAGGTACACAGAAGGGCAAAAGTTATTTAGAATTGTTAGTCCTCTGGTGATTTTCAATCAAAATGGTTGAAACCTTAGACTTCTCAATCTCAAGTTATGACTATTTTGTTCAACTCTTACATGCAAAATGTAATGTAATTTAAATAGATATTTTATTTAAAATTTAACCATAGTAATAAATTCATCTATTTCAAACATGTTAGACTAAAAGCTGACTGCCCTCTGGTGGGCTGTTTCTAAAATATTTAGCACCTCTAACTGAATTGCCTTATAAAATATTGTACAACGCCATGAGATTATTTTACAATTCAATTCACGTAAATAACAAAATTATCTGAGAAAAGATGAAAACTTAGAAAGGTTAAATACTTTTCATTAATGTAAAAGCAAATTATAACTTGAGTTTAGCTCATTTCTAATTTTTAAAACTAGTTTTCCCTTTAAGTGGAAATTTACCTTAGTTTCAAGTTTCAATTAAAATGGTGGAAATAAAGAAAATTTGGGGAACTTCATTTTCACTTTTGAAATGAAATGAAAAATTTCGAAATGTAGATATTTCAGGAACTTTGTAATTTTTCACTTGTTTAAAGCAATGGGAAAAATAAGGTGTTTATCACACTTAAGTTCTATTCCCTCTCACTGTTTAAATGTAATTTTATGTTGGAAAAAAGAAATAGAAATGAGATAATTATATTCCTCACCCCCCAAAAAATATTATTTTGATTCAGGTAAAACAAAAGCTTAAGAAATATCACATCAAAGTACAAGGACTAAGTTGGGTATAAATAGGAAAGCATCTCTAGAGAGTATTCATAAAACATTTTGTGATCTTAAAAAAACTCCAGTGCGCTGTAATCCTGTGATACAACAGGATCTCATTCTCTTCTGTTTGCAATTCCTCTCTAAATCAGAGGTTCCAGTGAGGTGAGATCTCAGGCATGCCAACTAACTGAATTTTTTAGTTTTCACCTAGCTATTTGCATTGTGTATTCTAATAGCCTCTGAGGCATCACTGGCTCCATTTTGTCAGACCATTATCACTAATTGAGAATTCCAGCTCATGTTTTAATTATTTCCTTAGCACATATCTCATCCTTATGCAAATAAATCTTGTGAATAGTATTTGAATTCGCACTAACAAAATTATTGTACAAAGATAAAGACTGGGTAGGTAGAAGTCAAGAATCAGCAAATTACTTTAAAAAAAATGTTAATGTCTCTGTAAGGAAGATGAAAAAGAGTACCGAACAATTTCTATGATTAATTTTATCAATCCCAGCAACAAATCTGAAAATTCTACTTAACATCCTCCCTCCTTTTCTTCTTGGTAGCAGTTTCTTGGCAATGACCTAAAGATTAATTTTTTATTTTAATCTCATTTAGCACTTGTAAAGGGAACCTTAAAAAGAAGGAAAATGCTCCCTTTTTAACACTAGAATTGAAGATTGTAATCAAATCATTACATCAGGTTAATTCTGTAGCTGCAAATACTCAAATTTAAGTGAAGGAGCAGGTAGAGGAATATTTAAATCTATGCAGATTCCAAAATGCAACCTCTCAGGCAGAAACATTTGAATCAGCAATCAGAGTGTATTTCTCCAAAGTAGTCAAGAAAGTCACACAATTTAAAATGTTAACTGCAAGTATTTTGGTGCAAGTTAACATTTTTTTCATGCTTGCGTTTAAACCAATTAACACATAAATCTCTTAAAATGTCTTAAAATGTAAAGATGCCACTTCTGTGAGATTTGATTTTTTTTCCCCCAATCCAATACAAAGTAAATGGAAATGTAGAAGAGAGGAAGTGAGTGCCCATCAGTGAATTATTGCTTTAAAATTGTAACATAATTTACTGTTGTATGAAGGCTCCCTAAAACTTAGTTTGAAAGCAGTAACAGCAAACCAGGCTATCAATTTTTGCTCACCCTGCAAAGGCAACGCTGAAGCTAAAGGCTGCTCTCAGCGGTTTTGCTTTCTGTTTATTTTCCCCCTTGAGCCTAAAGGAATTAGACATTTCCGTGTTCAGTTGAATTGTTACAGTTTTTCATTTCAAATATTATTTGAAGTCATAGATCCTGAGCATTTAGCATTATTTTTCATGCCAAATGTTCTATTTGGTTGCAGAAATATTTGAATGGAAATCCATGCGTGTGTAGGTAGAATCTATAGCTACACAGAGTAAAAAGAAGTCGCCTTACCTAGCATTTCCAGGTATGTAGCAACGGAATAACTAGCATGCTTGTGTGGGTATATATCTAAATATACATAATCCAACAGTTGTCTCTGAATT
>RJWJ010037860.1:0-15291 GCA_004363605.1 Indri indri
ATATATTACAATGTAATAATAGAAATGAAGTATATAATAAATGTAATATGCTCAAATTATCCCAAAACTATCCCCACCCCCCACAGTCTGTAGAAAAATTGTCTTCCATGAAAATGGTCCCTGGTCCAAAATGGTTGGGGACTGCTGCTTTATACCACTATATGACCATGTATACCCGTCGTTTAGCTCCCAATTATTAGTGAGAACATATGGTGCTTGCTTTTCTGTTCCTGAGATGCTTAGCTTAGGATATTGTTCTCCAGTTCTATCTGAGTTGCTGCAAAAGACATCATTTCATTCCTTTTTATGACTGAGTATTACTCCATGGTATATATACACACACCACATTTTCTATATCCACTCATCAATTCATGAGCATGTAGGTTGATTCCATATCTTTGCAATTGTGATAAACATTCAGATGCAAGTGTCTTTTTGATATAATGACTTATTTTCTTTTGGTTAGATACCCAGCAGTGGGATTGCTGGATCAAATGGTAGATCAACTTTTAGTTCTGTGAGGAATTTCCACATTGTTCTCCATAGGGGTTGTACTAATTTAGAATCCCACGAATAGTGTATAATTGTTCCTTTTTGAATGTATCTAGGCCAACATCTTTCTTTAAAAATTTTTAATTAATGGTCATTATGACAGGGGTAAGATGGTTTTAATTTGCATTTCCCTCCCAATGATTAGTGATTTTGAACATTTTTTCATGTGTTTGTTGGTCATTTCTCTATCTTTTGAAAAATATCTGTTCCTGTTTTTGCCCACTTTTTGATAGGGTTATCTGATTTTTTTTTTTTTTTGCTAATTTTTATGATATTTTTAGAGAGTGTAGATGTTAGTCCTTTGTCAGATGGATAGTTTGCAAATATTTTCCCACTCTTTAGATTGTCTATTTATTCTTTTGATTACTTCCCTAGCTGTACAAAACCTTTTTAATTTAATTAAGTTTCATTTATTTATTTTTTCTTGTTACTGTATTTGCCATTTGGACTTAGTCGTGAATTCTTTGAATAGGCCAATTTCTAAAATTTTTCCCATGTTTTCTGTGATAATTTTTATGGTTTCAGGTCTTACATTTAAGTCTTTAACCCATCTTGAGTTAATTTTTGTATATGGCAAGAGATAATGTTCCTGTTTAATTCTTCTGCATAATGACTATCCAATTTTCCCAGCACCATTTATTCAATAGGGCTTCCTTTCCCTAGTGTAAGCTTTTGTCTGCTTTGTGGAAAATCAGTTGTTTGTAGCTATATGGTTTTATTTCTAGGTTCTCTATTCTGTTTCATTGGTGTATGTGTCTACTTTTATACCAGTACCATATTGTTTTGGTAACTATAACCTTGTAATATAATTTGAAGCCAGATAATGAGATTCTTCCAGATTTATTATTTTTATTTTAAGATTGATTTGGCTATTCACGTTCTTTTTTTTTTTTGTTCCATATGAAGTTTAAGATTAATTTATCTAGATCTCTGAAAAATGACTTCGGTGTTTCAATGGGAATTGCGTTGAATCTATAAATCACTTTAAAATGCATGGGCATTTTAAAAATGTTGATTCTTCCAATCCATGCACATGAGATATTTTTTCCATTTGTTTATTCCATCTACAGTTTCTTTCATCAGTGTATTGTAGTTCTGTTGTAGAGATCTTTCACCTCCTCAGTTAAGTATATTCCTAGGTATTTCATTTCCTTTTTAGCTATTGTAAATAGTATTAAGTTCTTTTTTTGTCTTTGTTTTTATTTCAGCATATTATGGGGGTACAGATAGATGTTTAGGTTATGTATGTTGCCCTTGGCCCTCCCCCAAGTCTGAGCTTCAAGCATGTCCATCCCCCAGGTAGTGCGCATCTCACTCTTTGTGTGCGCATATACCCATCTCCTCCTTCCCTCTCCCCCCTCCCCGACATCCAATAAATGTTATTCTTATATGTGCACTTATGTGTTGATCAGTTAATACCAATTTGATGGTGAGTACATGTGATGCTTGTTTTTCCATTCTTGGGATACTTCACTTAGTAGAATATGTTCCAGCTCTTTCCAGGAGAATACAAGAGGTGCTATATCATCATTGTTTCTTAAAGCTGAATACTACTCCATGGTATACATATTTGACTCTCAGCTTGACTGTTACTCATGAATAGAAATACTACTGATTTGTGTACATTGATTTTATAACCTGAGACTTTACTCAATTTGTTTATCAATTCTAAGATTCTTTAGGTAGAGTCTTTAGAGTTTTACAGATACAAGAACATATCATTGATAAACAGGGATAGCTTGACCTCCATCAAATTTGGATGTCTTTTATTTCTTTCTCTTGCCTGATTGCTCTGGCAAGGACATCCAGTTCTAGTGAAAGCAGGCAGTCTTGTGTTGTTCCAGTTCTTAGGGAGATGCTTTTAACATTTCTCCATTAATCATGATGTTGCCTGGGGGGGTTGTCATATACAGCTTTTATTATTTTGAGGTATGTTCCTTCTATGCCTAATTTGTTGAGGATTTTCATCATGGAGGAGTGCTGGATTTTATCAAATGTTTTTCTGCATCTAGTTAAATGATCAAATGATTTTTGTTTTTACTTCTGTTTGTGTGGTGAATCACATTAATTGACTTGCTTATATTCAACTATCCTTGCATTCCCGGGATCAAATTCACTTGATGGTAAATTGTCTTTTTGATATGCTGTTGAATTCAGTTTGCTTGTATTTTATTGAAGAATTTTCATCTATGTTCATAATGGATATTGGTCTGTTATGTCCTTTCCTGGCTTTGGTATCAAGGTGATACTGGCTTCATAGAAGGAGTTAGGGAGGGTTCCCTCCCTCTCAATATTATGAATATTTTCAGTACAATGCATGCCAATTATTCTTAGTAGGTCTGATAGAATTTGGCTGTGAATTCATCTGGTCCAAAACTTTTTTTTTGGTTGGGAGATTTTTAATTATTGTTTGACTCTTGCTACTCATTATTAGTTTGTTCACTATTTCTATTTCTTCCTGATTTAAGCTTGGAAGGTTGTGTATTTCCAAAAATTTGTCCATTTACTTTAGCTTTTTAGTTTGTGTGCATAGAGGTTTTCAAAGTAGTCACATAAGATATTTTACATTTCTGTAGTATCAGTTGTAATATCTCCCTTTTAATTTCTATTGGCTTATTTGAGTCCTTTCTTTTCTATTTCTCATTAATATAGCTAGTAGTCTATCAATTTTGTTTATCTTTTCAAAAAAATCAACTTTTTATTTCATTCATCCTATGTACTTTTTTTTTTTTTTTTGGTTTTGTTTTCTTTTCGTTTAGTTCTGCTCTGAGGTTTGTTATTTTTTTTCCTGCCAGCTTTGGCTTTAGTTTGTTCTTTGTCTAGTTCCTTGAAGTCAGTGGTGACCTTGTTTATTTGTGATCTTTCTGACTTTTCGATGGAAACATTTAAGGCTATGAACTTCCCCCTTAGCACTGCATTTTTTGTGTCCCATAGATTTTGGAAGCTTTTATCCTCTTTGTCATTCAATTTGAAAAATATTTTGATTTCCATCTTAATTTCATCATTGATTCAAGTGTTGTTGAGCAGCAGGTTGTTCAATTTTCATGATTTTGTGTGGATTTGATAGTTCCTCTTGGAATTGATTTACAGTTTTTTTCCACTGTGTTATGGGATGATACATGGTATGATTTTTATTTTTCTGAATTTGCTGAGACTTATTTTGTGGCCTAACATATAATCTCTCTTGGAGGATGGCCCATAAGCTGATGAGAAGAATGTATATTTTGTAGTTTGTAGGTAGAATGTTCTGTAGATGTCTTTTAGGTCTATTTGTTCTAAAGTCCTGTTTAAGTCCAATGTTTCTTTCTTGAGCTTCTGCCTTAATGATCTGTCTAGTTCTGTCAGGGGAGTGTTGAAATGACCATCAGTTATGATGTTGCCACTTATTTCTTTGCTTAGATCTAGTAGAATTTGATTTATGAATCTGGGAGTTCCTCTGATAGATATTTAATATTTAGGGTTGTTATATCTTCTTGCTGAATTGCTCCATTTATCATTATATAATGACCACTTGTGTCTTTTTTTTATCATTGTTGATTTAAAGTCTCATATCATGTAACATGAGAATAGCTACTCCTGCTTGCTTTTGGTGTCCGTTTGCACGGAATAAATTTTTTTCCATCCCTTTACCTTTAGTCTATAAGAGCCCTTGTGAGTTAGTTTTTTTTTTTTTTTTTTTGGAGAGAGCATAAGTTTAGGTTGTGTTTCTTCATCGATTCAGCCAATCTGTATCTTTTAAGTGGAGCATTAAGATAATTTATGTTCAATGTTAGCGTTAATATATAAGGTACTGTTCTGTTCATCATGTTGAATGATACTGCATTGTTTTATGTTCCCCCTTCTGCCGATATAGTCTATTTTTTCCAATATAAGTATAAACATCCCTGCTCTCCTTCGATTTCCATTTGAATGGAATATATTTTTCTATTCCTTTACTTGATTCTATGCATATACTTATAGGTAAAGAGAGTTTCTTGTAGATAATATGTATGTAGTCAGATCTTTCTTTAAAAATAAATTTAGCCCCTCTATGTCTTTTCTTATTGATACTTAATAATTGCACATGTTTTTGGGGTACATGTTATATTTTGATAGATGCATACAATGTGTAATAATCAAATTACAGTACTTGGGATATCTATTAACACAGACATTTATATTTCTTTGTGTTGAGAACATTACAAATCTTTTCTATTAGCTATTATGAAATATGTATTAAATTATTCATAACTATATGAATAGTATGTTATCAAATACTAGAAATTATTCTAACTGCATTTTTGTTCCCACTAACCAATCTCTCTCTGTACCCCCCTGCCCTGCTACCCTTTCCATCCTCTAGTAAGTACCATTCTACTCTCCACTTCCATGAGATAGAATTTTAGCTCACATATGAGTGAGAACATGTGATATTTGTCTTTCTTTGTCTGGCTTTTTTATTTATAACTAAAATAAATGTTCACCCAGCTCATCCATGTTGCTGTAAATGACAGGATTTAATTCTTTTTGATAGATGAATAATATTCCATCATGTATGCTACATTTTCTTTACCCATTCATCTACGATGGACACGTAGGTTGATTCCATATCTTCGCTAGTGTGAACGGTGCTGTAATAAACATGGTATTGCAGATATCTCTTCAATACACTGATTCCCATTATTTGGATATATATATATACACACACACACATATATGTGTATATATACACACACAAATACACAGAGCAGTGATTTTTCTAGGTCATATAGTAATTATCTTTTTTATTTTTTGAGGAAACTTCATTCTGTTTTTCATAATAGCTGTACAAATTTACATTCCTACCAACAGCATACTCGATTTCCCCTTTCTCCACATCCTGGCCAGTGTCTGTTATTTTTTGTCTTCTTGATAATAACCGTTTTAACTGAGGTGACATGACATCCCTAATTGTGGTTTTGATTTGCCCTTCCCTGATGATTTCTGATTTTGAACAATCTCTACTAAAATACCAATGATATTCTTCATAGAAATAAAAAACACAACCCTAAAATTTATGTGGAACCATAAAAGGCCCCAAACAGCCAAAGCAATCCTGAGTGTAAAGAACAAAGCTAGAGGCATCATACTACCTGACCTCAAAATATACTACAATTCTGTCGTAATACAAACAGCATAGTACTGACATATAAACAGACACATAGATGAACAGAACAGAATAGAGAACTCAGAAATAAATCCACACATTAACAGTCAACTTGTTTTGACAAAGGTTCCAAGAATATACATTGGGGAAAGGACAGTCTCTTCAATAAATGATGCTGGGAATACTGGATATTCATATGCAGAAGAATGAAACTACACCTCTATGTCTCACCATATACAAAAATCAAATCAAAATGAATGAAAGACTAGAATGTAAGACCTGAAACTATGAAACTACTAAATGAGAACATTGGGCATACTCTTTAGGACATTGGTCTGGGAAAAGATTTTTTTGAGTAAGACTTCAAAAGCACAGGCAATAAAAGCAAAAATAGACAAATTTTATTATTTCAAAGTAAAAAGCTTTTGCACAGCAAAAGAAACAATCAGCAAAGCGAAGAAATAACCTAGAGAATGAGAGAAAATATTTGCAAACTAGGCATCTGACAAGGGGTTAATATCCAAAATGTATAAGAAAATCAAACAGCTCAACAATAAAAAACAAATAGCTTGATTAAAAAATAGGCAAATAACTTGAATAGAAATTTCTCAAAATAAGACATACAAATGGCCAACAGGTATATGAAAAACCAGTCGATATCACTCTATGTATTTTATTGTAGAATTTAATCTATTTACATTCTATGTAATTTTCGTAAAGGACTTTCTACTGCCATTTGTTAATTGTTTTCTGGTGGTTTTGTAGGTCTTTTATTTCTTTCTTCCTTTTTTGCTGCTTTCCTTTGTGATTAAGTGATTTTTCTAGTGGAATGTTTTGATTTTTTCTTTTTCTCTTTTGTGTATCTACTATGGGGTTTTGCTTTGTGGTTAATTTGAGGCTTACAAAAAGTATCTTATAGTTATAACAGGCTATTTTAAGGTGACAACAACTTAACTTTGATTGCATACAGAAACTCTACACTTTTATTGCACCTCAGCCACATTGCAAATTTTTGATGTCACAATTTCAATCTTTTTATATTGTTTATCCCTTAACAAATTATTGTAGCTGTTATTATTCTTAATACCTTTATCTTTTAACCTTCATACTAATGATACAGATGGTTTACACATTACCGTTATATCATGAATTTATTCTAAGTTTGACTCTATACTTTTACCAGTGAGTTTATGCTTTCATATGTCTTCATATTATAATTAGCATACTTTTCTGTCAGAATGAAGAACTCCTTTTAACATTTCTTGTAAGACAATTCAGGTGGTGCTGAACTTCCTCAGACTTACTTCTCCGTGAATTTTTTTATTTTTCCTTCATTTCTGAAGGATAGCTCTGATGAGTACAGTATCCTTGGTTGACAGCTTTTTGTTTTCAGCACTTTGTACTATTCCACTCTCACTTGCCTGCAAAGTATCTGCTGAGAAATTCCCCAATACCCTTATTTGAACTTTCTTGTTTGTTATTTGTGATTTTGTTCTTACTACTTTCAGGGTCCTTACTTTGTTCTTGATATTCGAAAGATTGATTATAATGTGTCTTGGTGTCGTCTTGTTTGGATTGAATCTGATTGGATATTTTTGATCTTTTACCTGGATATTTATATCTTTCCCCATATTTGAAAAGTTATCCGCTATTATTTTTAAAATATGCTTTCTACACATTTGTCTTTCTCTTTTCTTTGATGAACTTTTATAACTCAAGCATATGTTCTTTTGATGATGTCCTATAATTCCCTTAAGCTTTATTCTTTATTCTTTTTCTCTTCTGACTATATATTTTCAGATAACCTGTTTTCAAGTTCACATATTTTTTCTTCTGTTTCATCAATTCTTCTGTTGGTGCTATCTATTGCACTTTTTATTTTATTCATTGTGGTTTTCAGTTTCATAATTTCTATTTGATTTTTTCAATAATTTCAATTTCTCTTTTAAATTTCTTATTTGGTCATTTATTTTTTTATTATTTCATATAATTGTTTCTCTGTATCTTCTTGAGGTTTTCTGAGCTTTTAAAAAAACAATTATTTAGAATTCTTCGTTAGGCAGTTTGTGTATCTCCATTTTGGGGATTGGCTAATGGGGAGATTATTATGTTGTCTTGGTGGTGTTTATCTCCTTAGTTTTTCATGTTTCTTGTTGCCTTATGTTGATATGTGTACATTTGAAGAACTAAGAACTTATTCCAGTCTTTGAAGACTGGCTTTGTCTGGGGAAGTCCTTAACCAGTCAGTCTATGTGAAGATTCTAGGCAGGTTGTCCAGCATGGTCAGAGTGCAAGCTTGCTGTTGGTGTCCTTGGTCAGGCTGGTCTTGTTCCTGGGTCAGCAGATCGGTGTGCCTGGCTCTTGGGTTCACAGGATTAGGCCTGAAGCTCAGATCCACTGGCATGTACTTGTTGATTGGATTTGCAGGGATGGGCCTGGAGCCTCGGTCTACAAGGTCAGGCCTGAAGAAAACAGCCTGAAGCCTGGGTCCACAGGAGCTGGCCTGGTGCTAAAGTAGTTTTTGATCCTGACTCTGTAGGGGCTGGCGAGGTACCAGGATGGGACTGGTGCCTGGGTCCACTGGGATGGCCCTAGAGCCTTAGGCCACAGGTGCTGGCCTTATACTGGGACACACCTGGGTGCCTGGAACCACTGGGATGGTTCTTGAGTTTGAGTCCACTGGAGCTGAGCTAGTACTAGGGTGAGCCTCGAGCCTGAGTCTGTGTGGGCAGGTCTGGGTTTTGGGTCCAAGCGAGCTGTCCTGAAGCCTACGTCTGCAGGAGTTGTCTCAGAGTTTCAGTCCATGGATTTTGGCCTGGCACTAGGTTTGGGGGTGGGCCTGGTCCCTGGATTTTCTGGAACCTGGTTCTATGGAAACAGGCCTTGAGGCTGGGAAGAGCCTCAGGCTGGGGCCAGCATGGAGCCTGGGGCCTTGTGGGGCTTTTACCTTGTACCTTGAGCCAGTGAGGATGGCCTGGAGCCTGAGTTCATGAGGACTAGCTTGGAGTCTATATCTGTTGGTATCAGCTTAGAGGGTAGTATGCAGGTGCTGGCCTAGAGACTAGGTCTACAAAGGATGGCCTGTGTCCTGGGGATTTGGGGGCTGGCCTGGGACATAGGTAAAAAGGGGAAGTCCTGAAGTTTTGGTCAATGGGGACCAGTCCACTGCTGGGGTCTACTGGGACATGCCTGACCCCTGGTTCTGCTGGAGCAGAGCTGTAACTTGGGTCTTTTGGAACATCAGGATGCAAGGGACAGCCTGAAAGTTTGGCCTTGGGGACTAGCCTGACACTGGCCAGGCCTGGAACTTATGTCTGTGGGTACCTTCCTGGCGTTTGAGGACAGGGGTGCCAACCTGATACTAGGGCATGCCTGAAGCTTGGGGCTAGAGGACCTGGCTTGGCACTGGGTAAGCCTGGATCCTTTATCTGCAGAGGCCAGCCTGGTGGCTGGGTTTTTAAGTTTCAGCCTGATGACTAGTGCTGTGGAGGCCAGCCTGGTACAGAAGTGGGCCTGGAGACTGGGGCTGTGGAGAGCAGTACTAAAGCTAGTCTAAAGCCCAGCTCTAATGGGTCTGTTCCAGCCCTGAGGCAGAACGTGAGCCTGATTCTGTGGCTCCAGTGTCTGGGGCCACAGGAGTTGGCCTGACATTGGAACAAGCCCAGAGACCAAGTCTGTCAGGGAGGCCAGGATTTGGACTGACATTGGTGTGCGGTTGGAGGCTTACTCTCCAGGTCTAGCCTGAAGCCTGGGGCTGCAAAGGCTAACCTGGCACTGGGTTGGCCTGAGGCCTGTATCTCTAGTGGCTAACCTGGAGCCTGGATGAGGGTATCAGCCTGATGATTAGGGATGCAGGTGTCAGCCTGGTACTGGTATTGTCCTGAAGCCTGTGGCTGTAGGGGCCAATGCTAGGTGTGGTATCGGGCCTGGGGCCTCTAGGGTCAGCCTGTTGGTAGGGAATTCCAGAAACTGAGTCTGCCACATAGGCCTGGAACCTGGGGCCATCATGGCCTGCCTGGCCCTGGATTTTACTGGGGCAGGTTTGGTTTTGGAGTCTGATGTTCATTTCCTTCTTCCTTCCTCACATGCAAGGTATCTCTCTCCAGGCTGTGTTGCCTGCTGGTGGGGGAGGGGTGATCTGGGAAATGTAAAACTGTTCTTCCTACCCTCCCCTATATATCTTTTCTTATTTCTGTACCACACCCAGGTGTTGTAATCTGTCACCTGGTTTCCTTGGCTGTTAGGAAAGACATTTTCATGCACGAATAGCTGTTCAAATTGATATTTCTGCAGGGGGATGAGCATTGAAGAGTCCTGTTCTGCCATCTGGCTTACCTGTTTTATTCAGTATTTTATCCACAGTCCCTAGTTAACATTCAGTAAATCTTGGTTGAATGAATGAATATCCACATTTATAAGTATAACTATATATGTATCAAGGCTATATTTTAAGAAAACACTCCCTTAGTCCCTATGAATAATTTGAACTGTGAATTTTTTAGTTGCATAAGCATTATTAGTAAATGAACTGATACACAATCACAGTAGGGGCAAAAATCAGAGAGTGAATTAAAATGCCACCTTGCCCAAGAAGCTTCCTTCAATATAAGACTCTCCAAAGAGGTCTTTCCAACTAAATTTCTATAGCATTTTGTAACATTTATAATGAGCTACCTCACACCATTGTTACATAAGCACGTCTTGGATTAAATCATAATGCTTTTGAGGACATGTTTTAATCAGTTTCTTATCACATACCCTGTAGCACAATGCCTTTAATATATTAAGTGGTCTCTAAATATGTGATAAGTTCATTGCTTATTCACCATATTTATTACCCTAGTATGGCTATCAGGGAATAATTCTGTTTCTTCATCTGTTCAATGGAGGTTGAACTGGGGTTGGGGGACATTTCTACTATCTTTCTGGCTCTGATTCTCTATGGTTCTATATGCAATATACCTTCAAAAATATATCTCTTCTTTGAAAGGCTTCCTTTTACTTCAACTATATTAAGTTGGAAGCATTGCTACTTAATTCTTAACAAAGGACATTTTGTTAAATTGGTTAAAAATTAGCAACTGTCTGAGATGTCAAGCTGAATATAATAATGAGCTGAGTTAAAAATAATTTAATGAATTCATGCATCCTTTTAACACGTATAATTTAAAATGGGCTAGAAAATGAATTCCATAAAAGTGGACCATGCTAAAAAATGTCCCTACCACATAATTGGTAATATTTCCACCTTGTTAGATTAGGTCTATACTCAATTACAATGCCAGTGCAAAATAAATAATTTTGATTTTTTAACTTATTCATATCTTTTTAATCTCAGGGTTTGAGCCTGGTTTATCTTCACTCTTCTATAGCTTCATCTTAGATGCTAAACTATCATTTTCCTGAAATATATCTGTGTTCTTTTCAGTCAGGTCATGTTGGTATGTTTGTGTGTTTTTACTCCATCTCATTCTCTGCTCCTCCTCTGACTCCTGAGCAATGTTCAGGGCTAAAATGTGGGGATCTCATCCCAACACTGTAATAAGAAGCCACTGAACAAGTAAGTCTACTCCAAGGGCCTCTCTCCTCAAAGGCAGACACTGAACCAATCCCAGGGCAAGCTTAATTCCTTCTTCTCTGCTGCCTTGTCAGAGAAAAATAGAATCTCCTTCATTCCTTTGGAGATGAGAATAATGAACTATATGTTAGGCCACCAGCCCTTGTGTTAAGAGAAGTATCCTAGAAGGCTTGCCTCAATAACTATATAATAAAAGCTAAATATTCTCTTTATATGTAAAACATCATTTTATCCTTACAATAATCTCAACAGTTATTTCCACTATTATTAGTTCTATTTTATAGATATAGAAACTGAGACTCAGAGATATTAAGTGACTTATTTTAGCTCACAAGTAACACAGAAAGTACTCAAACTCTGCTGCAAGCTAATACCAGAGCTCATTTTCTTAACCACTAATCTGTGTTATCAATTAAGACAGTGAAGGAAGAAGGCCAGCACTGGAATGCATACTAAGCATGCTCCTGGACAGGTAGTTTTCATAAATTCATTGAATGCCTACATTAGTTACCTTAACTACTCATCTATCATTATAAACTAAAGACATGAACAAAGATCCCCATGCAAGAAACTTTGCTTTGTAGAAGGAAATTTCCCGTATGACAAAGGTTTGCAGAGTGTTGGAAAGCACTTTATTATTCTTGCAAAGAATGTTATTTTGATATACTTAAATGTGTATGACCACATGTGTATGAACATGTTTGGGTGAATGTGCATATATGTGTGTATGTATGTATATGTGGAGATAGAGAGCTTGAGCACATGTGCATGTAGTTATATGCTAAAATCATAGGTAACTAAATTATTCTACATAATAGTCTAATATGTCTCTTTTTTTCTGATTTTTTAACATATTTTTCCATTTGGCACTCCTATTAAAGGAAAGATAAAACAGAGGCCCAATATTTCAGTAAGAAGATTAACTTATTGCTAAAACGTATGATGTTTTTCTGAACTATATCTGCTATAGGGCTAATTTACTGTGGAGTTTCAGGAATAGGCACAGTATAACTCTAGTGTTCCACACACATCCTTTGTATATCTGTGTCCATGCTGTTCCCATTCCCCATCCAGGCCCAGTACTTTCATTATGCTCAGTTTGTCCTGCCATGTGTTAAAACTTTTTGACATCTTAAAATACAAGTATTTCCGGGATGTTTAACATACAAAAAAAAAAAAAAGAATTATGGAGAGAGGCAAATACCAATCTCAAATATTGGAATTTCAGACAAGAGAGATGGATGGAGGATAAACTTTGTAAAACCACACTTAAACTTTACACACCACAAACCAGTTCATTGTGACTTACGCATTGGCCACTACCAGTCTCCTGGCCTATCATACTGTGTATATTGAAACAGTGTTTTCCAAATTTGACTGAGCATAGATAGTATCACCAGGGAGACTTGTTAAAAATACATATACCTAAATTATTCCCCAAGAGATTCTGATACAGGTCACCAAGCGTGGGTCCAGGAGTCTGTGTTTTTAGTAAGCATTCTTCGTAAATCTGATGTTCAACCAGCTTTGGGAACATTGACCTAAATGAATACTATAAGAAACAATGATTATTTTTAGCTATGTGCTTAAGTTTATGTTATCATCATTTAGGATAAATGAAATCTGGTAGATGCAATACTTAAACTTTCAGAGTAATTTTAATTCCTTCTTTGTCCAAATTGAGAGTTAATCATGTTACCAATCTGCATTTAGCTCATCTTCATGGGATTGCTATACTATATTATCAAATATCTCCACTTATATTTTCTGGTGAGAAAGTAGTTCAATATTCCTTTGTCAATAAAGAGCTGGCATTCTTATTACCATAGCTTACTTAGTATAATAGGAAATACCCTATCATTTCTTTTTTAATGGAGTTTAATAAGGAATATTTAATGACAGTCCAGACATTATTGCACCTTATAGCTATATCCTAACTTATCTAAAACTAGTCTAATTAGTTTCGCAGGAAACCATTTGTTTTCTGCAATAGGTGACATTAATGATATCATCATGAAAAAGGAGGCTATTAAGTCAAAATAGATTTTTTTTAAATAAAAGCAAAGTATTGCACCACAGCTATCAATCATTAGCTTATGCTACTATGGCATGATCAGGCAGACTTTATGCCATTCAAGTGTCTTCCTTTAATTTACCTGCAGAAAAGAAAACACACACACACACACACACACACACACACACACACACACACACAAGCTATTCATCTCCAGAACCAGTAACTGTATTCTTTTTATGAGTGGAATCTGGTAAACAAAACAGCTTCTTTTATTGTCTCTGAACAATTTCAATTTTGAGGACATAGCAGTTGCTCAATAAGTAGCAATTTAACAAAGGAAGCAGAGGACAGGCTAAATTATTATTGTTAATTTTGTTTGGTATATTTTATTTGAGGAAACCAAAGCAAAGCCCAGCTAGAGGGACACTTTATTTTATCCAATCTTTTGCCATATGCTATGGACATGGATAAGCCAAGTAAACTTACTACGGAAACTTCCTTTTTCAACTTGAACATTACATAACAAAATCAGGAATACAAGCTCTTGCTTCAAATAGTTCTATCTGGAAATAAATACATAACCTTAAAAGAATGAGGAAATCACTTCATCGTATTCTGTTTTTAAAACCTAACAAATGAATTCTATGATATCATAAATATTTATTACACACCTCATCTAGAGAAAACACCATGCTAGACACTGGGGAAGGAGGGTGTATTAGTCATGGTTCTCCAGAGAAACAGAGCCAATAGGAAGTGTGTGTGTGTGTGTGTGTGTGCGCGTGCGCGCGTGCGCACGTGTATGAATATATAAAACTATTTATCTTATCTATAACTGTCTAGACAGAGACAGAGATTGGTGTTTAAGAAATTGCCTCATGTAACTGTGTTGGAACTGGCAAGAGTGAAATCTGCAGAGCTGAATGGGACCTGAATAGATATACTTCAAAAGAAGATATACAAATGACTAATAGGCATATGAAAAGATGCTTAAAATCACTAATCATCAGGGAAATGCAAATTGAAACCACACTGTGATATCACCTACAACTGTTAAAGTGGCTGTTATAAAAAAGGTGAAAGATCACAAGTGTTGGATAAGATGTGGAAAAAAGGGAACCCTTGCATACTGTTGGTGGAAATATAAATCAGTATAGCCATTATGGAGAATAGTATGGAAGTTCCTCAAAAAATTAAAAATAGAGTGACCATATGTTTTAACAATACCACTACTGGGTATTTATCTAAAGGAAATAAAAATTAGTTATGTCTAAGAAATATCTGCACTCCTATGTTCATTGTAGAATAATTCACAATAGCAAAGATATGGAATTAACCTAAGTATCCATTAATTAATGAATGGATAAAGGAAATACAGTATATATAAACAATGGAATACTATTCAGGCTTATTAAAGAAGGAATTCTTTTTATTCAGGCAAGGATGAAACTGGAGGACATTATGTTAAGTGAAATAAGCTGAGCACAAAAAGTCATGTCCACATAATCTCACTTATAAGTGGAATCTAAAATCATTGAACTCATAGAAGCAGAGAGCAGAATGGTTGCTAGGTGTTGGGGAAATGTTGGTCAAAGGATCCAAAATTTTAGTTAGATAGGAGAAATAAGTTCAAGGGATCATTTTACATCATGGTGACTATAGTTAATAACAACATATTGTATTCTTTTTTTCTTCATTATACTTTCCTTTTTTTATTGTTTGTTGTTTATAGGGGTACAGGTGTTTAGGTTACGTATGATGCCCTTGCCCCCCCTTCCCCCCAAGTCCCAGTCCCAAGCATGTCCATCTCTCGGAGGGTCCGCATTGCACCCTTTGTGTATACATATATCCGTCCCCTCCTCCCCCTCGCCCCTCCTCCTTCCCCCTCCCTCCCTACCCGACATCCAATAGATGCTATTCTTATATGTACACTTATGTGATGTTCAGTCACTACCAATTTGATGGTGAGTACATGTGGTGCTTGTTTTTCCATTCTTGGGATACTTCGCTTAGTAGAAT
>RJWJ010037861.1:0-15298 GCA_004363605.1 Indri indri
GGGGGCATGAGGCTGGTTGTTTAGGTCAGAGGGAACTGCAGGCACCAGGTGGCCCCTCAAGGTTGATGGCTTTCCTGAGCTGATGGTAGAGATTCATTCACAGGTTCTCAAGTGCCACCCTGAAACCCAGGAACTCACCTGAGTTGAGAACTGGAAAAGAGAAGCTGCAAAAAGATGAGTCCATCCTTGACCATTATTTCTAAGCTTTGGCTCTTTAGAACATGTTCTCAGGACTGGAAGTGGCTTCTGCAGCAGAGGGTACCTGGAATTTGTTATTTCTATGGTAAGGCAGCAGGAGGTTTTCAGAGACGAGAGAGAGAGAGAGAGAGAGATCTTGAGATCTTGATTCCTTAAAAGAAAGGAGTTCTCCCTCCCCTGTCCTACCTCGATATCTTGCAGGCACATATTGATTTCTTCTGAAGGTTTAAAGAGTGCTGTGTTTACCTCCCTCTCCACCTCCATCCCTGTACACAGGAAATCACAGAAATCCAAGCATTTCTATGTTGTGGAATTTTCTTTTCATTTCTTCTCAGTCTTGCATGAGATGGATTATGGATTTATTTGGACTCCCCAGAATGTTTTCCCTTCATTTGGTTTCTTCTGGAAACAGACCCCGCTTTCCTAGACACAGGGGTGCTATACAACACAGGACTGTCCATCCATAAGATCCTATCCTTGGGAAAAGGGCCACCTTGTGGCATAGCTCTATTAACTCCAAATGCATTCACTGACACAGACTTCAATGTGAATGGCGCCCCCTGGTGTGGCACGACAGGATAGCCCTGCCTTGGAAATTGAGGGGTGGGTGGGGTGGGCAGGAGGAGTAGCAGGACCAATCAAATTCTATTCCTAGACTTAATCTATGAAGGTTGGGAGAGAAAAATCTCTTTCTACTGGGGCTGCTGAACAGGGGTGCCGGGAAATAAGTCTCTGGTTGACACCTTTCTGGCAGCATGCAGGAAGTTCTTTGCAGGGGAGAAAGATGCCAACATACCCAGCAGGAAACAGAAACTAAAGATTGTGAGAGAAAACCCCCTGATGACATAAGTTGAGCCCCTGGATCCAACGGAGTCTGAAGCGAGACCCATTTTTGGACTTTCTGATTCCATGAGTCAATAAAGTTTACTATTTTTTCTTAAACAAGTTCAAGTTGGAGTACTGACTAATATGTTCTTGTAGTCAAGTGGATACTGTATATGTGACTTGGGTGGGATGTAGAACCAGGGAAAATGAAAAAAACAAAACCACCCAACAGAACATTCATACATGCTAATTATCCCCTAGGTGATTCTAAGAAGTTTCTCACTTTGAGCAGACTGTTCATTTTTATTTTATTGTCTGAAGAGAAGAGGTTTAATACAGACATAATATTCATCATAAAGGAAAGTAAGGCATTGCCATCATTTGAAAGTATGATGTCAATTAATAATAAGAATGTAGAAAATTTGTATAATATTTTAAGCCTATGTTTTTGGAAAAAAATCTCCATTTATTAAATTATCTCACATTTTATATGCATGATCCCATATAAATATGTATTATTTTGCAAAAATGTCATTACTTGATTAAAAAACTTCTGAAACTTGCTAGTTTCATTTAATTTACCTCATTGCTTTTATTTTCATCTTTAAATTTACTGATGCATTGAGAATCACTTCACGTATTTTTTTGTTATTTTAATTTGTTTACCTTGAATAATCTGTTGTTATGCTTTGTCTACCACTTAGTCAAATTAACTTATGAAGCATATTAACAATTTTCTCTTAATCTATTATGTAAATATTTTATTCTAAATTTTCACTTAATTTTATGTCATTTTTTGTTTTTCTATAAAGAATATCTTTCTTATTTTCTACTGTTTTTTTTCCTAATAACAACATGATATAGCTTATTGTAAAGCAGTTGAATGATGTATGTGGCACATTCACCGCTCTGACGGTCTAGACCAGTGCTATGCAATAGACGTGCAACTATTCTATATCTGGGCTGTCCAGCAATTAACCACAGGTGGTTATTGAGCTAGTATAACTGAAAAAGTAAATAATTTTATTCAATTTAAATGAACTTGAACTTGAGTAGCCACTTGTGGCTAGTGGCCACTGTATTTTTCTGTCACCTTATTTTGCTTTCAGTTTTATACTGGAGAACAGTTTCATATTAAGCCTGAGAGGGAGGAGCTAAGACAGAGGAAAAAAGTCAAATGGCTGCTTTGCTTGTCTGGAGCTTTAGTGAGAGTGGTCCCAGGGCCAGACTCCTCACTGACTGTCAGATTTGGCAAATCATCTTACCTCTCATCTCAGAAAGTAAATTTTATCCTAACTTAGAGGCCAGAGCATGCATTTGGTGTTAGAGGGGCTGGGTTTGAGAAATGATTTCACTATCAAGTGATGCCGTAGGGTAACAAAATTACCTCCCATGGCTGCACTATCCAATGACCACGTTGCTCTTTTACTTTTCTTGATTTAATATTCTACTTCCCAGTTGATAGATTGAGAGAGAGTGTGTGTTAAATGCCTTTCGTCTGGTCCAGTTCTTTCGCTCTGATGCCTTAGTGCAAACAGCCTTTATGGGCTCCCTGCTGGGGAGTGCTCTAGGCTGCCACCTGGAGGGTGACTCCTGAGGTGCACCTGGTCCCTGTGGCTTTGGTGAGGAGGTGAGAGGTGACATACTGCCACCTAGTGCCGTAGTGTCAATAATGCCCAGGACCACTAGATGTCTTGATTTGCAACAAATTATCACATGGAGTCTCAGAATAACTATGTGAGATAGGCAGTGAAGTTACTATGATACGAATTTTTTATTCATATTTTACAGATAAGCCAGTGGATCCTACAGGCCACACAGTGAGTCAGTGGAAGAGCTGAACCTGGAAACTGGCCCCACTGATGCCACTGTATCATGATTTATGTCCCACCATGTCATGTGGCCACCAGCTGTGCACATGCACACCCATTCTACCCATTTCATTGCCAAGTTTTCTCCAAGTGTGTGTGTGTGGGGCGGAGAATAAGAAGTAGTGGATGAGTGAAGGCCAAGTCTGCAGCTATAAAACGGGAGAAAATCATTACAATACATGAAATTGGGATTATGGCATATAAACACCCATCGATTGGTCATAAATGATCAGCCTCTATCAGTGTAATAACTGGATGCCTCAGTGAGAGAGTCAAGACCATTTCAGTGCTAGTAGTCAAAACAATAGTGTCAACAGATTCTCCTGGTTGTTGCTTTTGGGGTCTCATTTCCCCATTAGCACTGGACTTTGAGACAAAGAGTGGCATATGCCTGTGCAGGGATCGATGTGTCTCTTCAGCAATCACAGGAGCTCAAAGCAGGAATAAAAAGTGAGTTTTCGTCTCAGGTGTCAACTCTAATTGATTGGTAGCGGCTCTTTGGAGAACTGGGCTTTGAGGCTTAGTAGGAAAGTATGTCATTAATTGGTTAGTGATATCTTCCCTAAGGACTTGATTATGGAGTTTATTAGGGCAGGGATTGGTTTATATCTGTTGTATTTCCTGCCCTGTTCTGGTATCCAGAATGGTGCCCTATACACAGCACATAAATGTTTGTTAAAGGAATGAGCACTGGAGGAGAGGAAACGATGTCAGGAAAGTCAAGTATTTGCCACCCCAGTAGAGATCAGAGCAGAATGAGCACTCCTAGGAAGTCCAGCAGAATAGCCTGGTTGGGTGCTGGTTCTGCCTTTTATCTTTAGCAAGTTGCTTCTAAATCCCTACCTGGTCCGTCTGAGCCAAAGGGAGAAACAGCAGCTGGAGGTGGTAGTGCAAAGTGCCTCAACTGCTAGTACTCACATGAGTCTGCTGCTTTGAATATTGATACTGCAATTATTTTGCCACTGCTCACTTGTAAGCCTCCTGGTTCCAGGTTCACCCTTTGCTTTTTGTATTCCTCTGCCTCTGTGGGTCTTTCATGTTACACTCCCTTTACTCTTGTCTGATTACCTTGTTCTAACCCACAGCTGGGCCTGACTCTGCTGCTGGAAATAACAGTAACTATTTCTGTAATGAATGCTTACTATGATCTAGGCATTGTATTTTATATGGAATATCTCATTGAATCCTCACAAGAGTCTAATGGGATCATGACTTATTTGCTGGTGAGGAACCTGAAGCCCATAGCTGCTAACTTGCTTAAGGTCACACAGTGAGTGAGTGGCAGAATTGAGTTTCGAACATAGTCCTCTCTGACTTCAAATCCCATATGCTTGACCATTATGTGATACTGTTTATGGGCTCTGAACTGCTTGGTCTTGACTCATGGATAGAGTCTGACCTCTGAGAAAGTTATGGATGCCCCTCCAAAGCATGCTAAAGTTCCCCTCGTCCTGGTAGGTGGTGCATCTACTCAGGGCTGACACTTCTCCTATCCTCAGGTAGAAGCCAGCCAGGTCAGCTCACAAACTCTAAGACCCTGGCTTCCGTGCCTGTGCTAGAAATGTGTCTGCTCAAATAGCAGGCATCCCTGGCTCCGTAACCCTCCTGAACAGAACTCAATGCTTGTAGCTTCTTCTAACTGCACAGTTTGTCCAAGGACCTCTGAGGTTACCATCTTTGTGCTTTTCAGCAAATCTAATTAAATTCCTCATTGTTGCCAGTGCTCTTCTTCAGGAAGACCATCAAGGGATATTTGCACAATCGCCCTTGGAAATGCATCCTCATGCTTACCAACTTGGGGAGCAAATTCCTCCTTGTATCTAATCTATATTCCTCCTTATGCCACTTCCCTACAAAAAAGACGGTTGCTGATCTTTGCCTCCTTTTCATCCTTTATATAGTTGAAGAGCTCAGCTTTCTTTTCTTTATTGAATTTGTAAAATGATAATTATTTTTTGGCTTAATCTTCTCTTCTAGAGTTGTGTATTATAAACATTTTCTATGACTGCCATAACAAATGACCATAAATTTAGTGGCTTAAAATAGCACAAATCTATTCTTCTTTCTGTTCTGGAGGTCAGAAGTCCAAAATCAGCATCATTGAGCTGAGATTCCTTCTGCAGGCTCTGAGGAGAGTCTGTTTCCTTGCTTTTTTCAGTTTCTAGTGGCCGTCGGTATTCCGTGGCTTGCAGCCCCTTCCTCCGTCTTCAATACACATCGCTCTAATATCTGCTTCCACCAGTACATCGTTTTTCCTCTAATTCTGACTCCTCCTGTGTCTCTCTTATGAGACTTTTGAGATTGCATCAGGGCCACCCAGATAATCCAGGAAAATCTCCCCGCCCCAAGATCCTTAATTGCATCAGAATTTTATTTTATTTTATTTTTTGCAATGTAGGGTAACATTTATGGATTCTGAGGATTAGGATGTGGGCATATTCAGGGAGCCATTATTCAGCCTACCACAAATTAACACATCCAGATTGGAAGAGGCTCCTTTTTGGCAGAATATCTCACAGTCATTCTATTTTGTCAGGGGCATCATTCTCCACTGATTACCTCATTCTTCAGAAAATTCTATTGCTGAAGAAGTAATGCCTAGTCAGTGTAGAAAGTTCAGAAAATAAAGATAATTAAGAAGATACAAACAAAAACATATTTAGTACTACCACCCAGAAGCTACTTTTAAATTTTTGAGGGAAAGTTGTAACAAAGGCTCCATGAAAGTTTTCAGAAGTTACAATTTTGCTAAATGACATGCTGATTCTTAGCTACTGTAAAGACTATGTCATCTCATTACTTTGTTAAAAATCAGGAACAAAAATGTCAGAAATAGGAAATGGATGGTCATGGTGGCTCATACCTGTAATCTCAGCTACTGGGGAGGCTGAGGTTGGAGGGTTGCTTGAGGCCAGGAGTTCGAGACCAGCCTGGGCAACATAGTGAGACTCTGTCTCTTAAAAAAATAAAATAAATAGGAAATGACTTGTTCAAGGTCTCATAATTAGTAAGCGAATAACTAGGTTAGACATCTGATCCCCCAGTTCCAAGTTCAGTGTTCCTGATCTTTAATCATGCTGATTTTTTCCTTAAGGGGAGTTATTCATTGTTAATTAATTAACTAATCATTCAGTAAACAATATTAAGTACCTCTATGCAGATAATTTTGCCCAGTTGTGGGGGTAAGATAAATATCATAGTCTCTGTATTCAAAGAGATTCAAATCTGTTGCGAAACAAGCATGTAAACAAAATATTAGACTATGGTGTGATAGAAACAACGGAAGTACGAGCAAGGGACAGAACTAGAGGGAGAGATTACTTTTTCTTAGGTTTCAGAGTAAGCTTCTTGGAGGATAAAACACCTGAGCTGGGCATTCTCCAGGTAGGGCAGGCATGCCCTGCAGTGGGATAGCAGAAGCGTAGATGGGTGAAAATAACTTGATTTAGGGGAGACCAAGAGAGATTTGGTATTTCTGGAACGTAGATCCCGAAGGTTAGAGATGAGGTTGTTGGGATAGTGTAGAAGATTGAGGTACTTATAACGTTTCATTCGTTTGTTTGTTTTTGTTTAATTACTCCTCAATCCTATGTCCCATTTTTTGGCTCTCAGAGAATATTTCTCCAAATCCTTGAGGCTCTTGTGGCATGGTCAGTAATGATGTCCTACCTCCCACCACCACAGTGATTGGTTCGGGAGGGGCATGTAGTAGGGGCAGGGCCATCTGAAGTCTCCTCTGAGACTGATACATGTTCACTGGATAAAAGATGTTTTTTTCCTCTGCAGCAGATGAGCTCATGTGGGAGGAGGTGGGTTGGAAGCCACTGGCTAGGTCCTACCCCTTGGAAAGAACGTACCCATGGGATGAAGATCAGTAGAGCTGTGGAAGGAAAGGGAGACAGACAGAGTCTTGTTAATGTTGTTGGAGCCCCTGGATCCAGCCATACCTGATGATTCATTTTTGAACTTCATATGAGCGAAAACCTTTTTGTTTAAAATGTGAGCTTTAGGTTTTCATCAAATGCAGGCCAATATTGAAGGTTGATTAGAGTAGGAATTTGGATTTTACTCAGTAGGTGAGGGACAGCCATCGAATAATTAAAAGAGGACAATTGAAGGGTCTCATACCTAATTCCTAGTGAGAAAGAAGGTGAGAACATGCTGAGAGTAAGGGGTCAAGGCTGGATAGAAGTCACCAGTTTGGAACAGTTACGAGGACATGGAAATCACGCTGCCCATTGATTGATGACTATTATTGACAGCCTTGAGAGATTAAAGTAATAGGTATGTTTTTGTTATGAAAGTGCTAATAAAGCCCATTTCAATTAAAGTTTGAGGTGACCATTCTAAATCTCTTGAAATAACAAAATATTACATTTTATGAAACATCCTCATTTTCAAGGCATTTTTATTACCTCATAATAGCAAAATGTAGTGCTTAAAAAGCTTGGGCTTTTAACCCATATGGATCTGGACACAGATGATGTTTCTACTATGGACTTGCTTTGTGACCTAGGGCAAGTTACTTAGCTCCACTGGGCCTCAGTTTCTTAATCTATCAAATGGGATTAATAATAATACCTGCCTATGTTGATAAGGATGCTTTTGCTTTTGGTTGCACCAAACTGAAAATCCAAATTAAATTATTTGAACAATAAAGTCCAGGAGTGATGATAGCTTCAGGCAATGCTTGATTTAGCATCTTAAATCCTTCTTTTTCTCACCGTATTTCTAGGCTCTGCTTCCTCCGCATTGGCTCTCATCTTGGAAGTGTATCCTCTTATGTATCCAAGATGTCTGCGGCATGTAATAGGGCCGTGTGCTTTGTGTTCAAGCACTGAGGAGAAAAGGCAACTGTCTCCACACTCCTGGCAAATCCCTGAGGTTTCTTCTGATTGTCCTGCTGAGGTCTTGTCTGCCCAATCACAGAACCAGTCGCTGTGGCTAGGGACGCAGGGTGTATACTGGCTGATTAAGCCAGTGAAGACCCACCCTGGAGCTGTAGCTGAGGTCGATGCCACAAAACCACATGGGGGCAAATGGTGATGAGGGGGTGATTTTTATGGGAAATTTAGAGCACTGTTACCAGGAGAAGAGGGAATGGGTGTTGGCTAACAAACAGCAGGTGTGTTCAATCCACTCCTTTCCATGAGATAATGAGCGTAAAACATTTAGCACGGTGTTTGGCATTTGGAAATACCCAGTAAACATTAGCTTTGTATTTTTCTACCTCTCAAGTGTATATGTGTGAGTGTGTGTGTGTGTGTGTGTGTGTGTGTATTTCCACAAATGATATGTGTATATTGTAGAAAAAGAAGAAAATACAGATAAACAAAGCAAGCACCTTTTATTGATAGCATTCAATAAATGCTGTCTCTTGCAGGAAGAGAAAGGGCTCAGGACAGCCTTTTTGCTGATGGGAAGCCATTACCCTTAGTGGGATGAAGACTTGGCAAAGTCCAGGTGGTGGCAGGACGGGAGCCAGACCACAGGCCCCTTGGCCCCCAGCCCAGCTGTCCTTTCCCTGTGATCGCCCTGCTCTCATTAGCTGGCCTTTTCCAGGTGCCTCTGTAGAGCTGGACTTGGCAGCCAAAGTGACAATGATGTATGTCCCTGAGAGTCCCCAGGAAGGGGACTTTGGAGCCACTGTGAACATGCAGGTTGAGGGCAGCGGCTACATCTGGAAGCCTTTGGAAGCTTCCACTCAAGGAAGTGCTGTCTGCCACACTGTCCCCGTGTGCACCCTTTCTGCTGTCATGGTCTGCCTCAAACCTGTCATAATGCAGGAAACTGCCGCTTAGGGAGACCACTTCAAGCCGTTCTGTTCTATGGCCACTTTATAGCGATTTCCTCCTACTTCCCCCAAATATTTCCATTAGGCAGGGAAGGGTCCCCATTGTAAGATTGCTCCCTGGTGGCATCAGGACACAAAACAGCCAAATTTATGTCAGAGAGCTGAAATCAGTTAGTGCTGACAACAGTGATAATGGCATCTGGAACATGACCTAGTTTATTGCTCAGCACCTGGTCTTAGTTGATAAATTCTTTTTGAGAGACTGAATGGACATAGAAAACATCCAAAGGGAAAAATAGCAGTGGGTCTATGGGGGGGGGGGGAGAGAGAGAGAGAGAGGGAGAGATGTTTATTACCAATAACAATTGCTACCATTTATTAAGTGACAGGGACTGGGATATGTGTTTTAAACACATTTTCTCTAACCTTTATAACAACTATACAATATAAATATTATCCTTATTCTAGTGATTAGAAAACCAGGGCCCAGAGAAGCTAAGTGACTCACCCAAGGTCACAGTTAGTAAATGGAGAAGCCCAGTTCAGACCCAGTTCTGTCTAATTCCAGAGCCCGAGTTCTTTATACATTATGCTGCTGCTAGTTTATCTTATTCAGCTGGTGTCTTCTGGGTCTCTTTCATGAAGGTACTACTAAAATGATTTCTCACACACATTAACTAGTAGTGGACCTAAATTCTCACTTGGATTAGTTTTGAGTAATGGAGAGTTCCTATAAAAGGAGCCTAGAGATGCTGAGGGGCAGGGTAAGCACGCACGCTTGTGTGTGAATATTAATTGTGTCTATCATGGTTGCAACCTCTATCTGTAATAATATTTTATTAATTGTGGTCCTATATCTCTGTTGGCAGCCTCCTGTAATCCTGAGGCAATAGGCTAGAAAGTGACTAATGAGAATAATTTCTTGATGGATGGGGCTGTTCTTTATGGATTTAAAAGGGCCTTGTTAAAATGACAGAGTCTCATTTTCACACTGTATCTTCAATGTCTAGATGTAAAACCCCCAGAAAAATGAAACATTCAAGATACTCAGAGGATGGCCCCCAGAGCCAGCTTTCTTTTCTGCCCCGGCGCTCTAAGCCGGGCTGAGCCAGTGACGCTCAAATCCTCAGCTGCTCAGGAAACCCACCAGTGCCAGCTGTAGTTCAGGCAGTTCTGAAATGCCTCACCTGCCCTTCCCTTTCACGTTTATTGCAAATGTCTCCATTGCTACTAAATCACCATTTAGTAATTAAGCTCCTAGCATGTGCCTAGCATTGTGTCTCTCTCCTCTCTGCCAACAGCTGAGCTCAGCCTGGGCCGTCCAGGGAATTGGACGGGGTAGCCATGTACATGGAAGTGTTGGTCCACCTTTGGGATTGATTTGAGGCACTGATCAAGACTTTCTGCCTTAAAAAAATTTTTTTTATCTCTTCATCAGCCATCATGCCCAAATTTTCATCTTTAGTTATTTGTTTCTTTTAGCTTTGAACAACTTTAATATTTGGAGAACCTTACAACATGTGAACAATCTGGAGAGGGCCAACGCCTAAGAGATTCAGCCACAGTGCTTTTGAGGACACCCTAAGCACACAGCTTCTTGAGAATTGGCTTAGATCAGTGTCTGGGACTGGGAACGGGGCACAGATAAACATCAGGAGGGGAAGTAGAGGAGAGAGAAAGGCACAAAAGACAAATATCCATTTTTCAATTTTCCAGAGAGGTAGCCTTTTCCCCTGTTAACAGAGGAAAGTTCTAGAAAGGGCTAAGGATCTGATACAGACCCTGAGGGTCTACATGGCAAATAGTCCTTTTGTCAGGAAAGGGCAATGCTTCTTCACAAAGAGCATTGCAGTGTTCTCTTCTGTCAGAATAGCATCTGTGAAATGCCAACTGACAGCATCCTGTACATCTCCCTCCTTCCATCTGAAGGGAGCCCAGGGCTGGGCTGATTATCAACCTAGTGCAAAAGGATGGAAATAATCACTTTAAAAGAGTATGTGAGCATTAAATGAAGTGAAGGATGAGACATGTTGCTCCAGAAGAGTGTGTTGTGATCTCACCAGCCAGGAGATCTTTGATCTTGTCTTGTTCTTTTTGGTGTCTCTGAAATGTCTGCCACATGGTAGGAGCTTTGTAAAGGTTTTCTGAATGCACTGAACACACGACGGGATAGGGCAACAACTAAGGAGTGGAGTGTCATTTAGCACTTTAGGGTCAAGATTTAAGGGTAGCATCTGTTCTTTTTGGGCAGTTATCAACGAGCGTATTATTCTTATAAAATACATTCTCCAGCAAGATTTGTACATGTGCTTATGGTTATTAGGGCATTCCATCCATTCTTTTGTTGGTGCAGATAACCACCCATGCATTTATGCTTCCAATCATCCATCTATGCATCCATCCACCCACTCATCCATGCATCCATCCAGCCAATGTTTTTTGGGTACTTACTCTTTACCACATTACTTTTAGAAGCCTATCTGGAGTTTTTTTGTTTTTTTTTTTTTCTGAATAAGTAACTTCTTAGGGCCAAATAATGTGCTTTGCCACTGGGTTGACACTATGTGTGTAGGATGCATTCATCCTTTCAGCATATACTACTTGAATACCTATTGCATGCCAGGTACTGTGCCAGGTGATGAGGATACCATGGTGAGCAAAACTAGATGTGTCCCTGCCCTTAGGTTGCCTATAGCCTGGTGAGAGAATTAAGTAAAAACTCAAGCATAAAATTATAATTATGCCATAAAATAGAAGTTCATGAGGCTGTAAGAAAAGACAGGAACTGGGAGTTAGAGGTGCTTTCCACTAGAAAGGGATAAATGAGCTGAGTTACGAAAGAACAGGAAGAACTAAGGGTATGTGCTCCAGGCAGAAGGGACAGCAGGTGCCAAGGCAGGAATTTATTCATTTTCTGTGGCTGCTGTAACAGATTACTACAAACTTGTTGGTTTAAAAAACACAAATTTATTATCTTAGAGTTCTGGAGGTAAGAAGTCTGACATGGGTCTCCCAGGGCTGAAATCTAGGTTTTGGCAAGGCCGTGCTCCTTCTAGAAGCTGTAATGGAGCCATTCCTTGCCTTTCCACCTCCCAGAGGCTGCCCACATGCCTTGGCTCATGGCCCCTTCTGTGCATCACTGCAATCTCTGCATCTCGTCACATCTCCTTCTCTGATAGGGAGCCTCCTGCTTCCCCTTGGGCCCACTGGGCTAACCCAGGATAAGCTCTCCATCTCAAGGTCCTTACCTTAATCCCATCTACAAAATTCCTTTGGCACGTAAGACAACATATTCCCAGATTTCAGGGATTAGGATGGAGACATCCTTAAGGGGAATGTTTCTGTCTACCACCAGGAGGTATCACGACATTTAGAGTAACTGAGAGAAGCCCATGACACTGGAATGATAAAAACTAAGGGAGCTGAATCCGGAGTATATGCAGCAGGGCGAATGGGCATCTGTCAGGTTTGTAACTGTCTGCCATTTCTGGCTGTCTTTCTTATATTTGGGGAATTTCCCACACCATGCACTTAACTAGACAACAGAACACCCTTTTCCCTAACTTCCCTCACAGCTTAAACAGAGCTGGGTTCTAAGCATCAACAGTCAGAAGCGATTTCTTTTCAGAGGAGAGTCAGACGGGGCAGCAGGGGCCATGCAGAGTCTATTCTCCGGACAGAGGGGTGGCAGCGGTGTCACTCTGGGAAGCAGCGTGGCGGAGGTTTTGGTGTCCAGTGCTTGACAAGAGAGGGGCAAACTGGGGTCTCCATGTGAGAGGAGGTGTCAGGCAGGCCTTTGCTGCGGGGTCTGTGATGAGGTTGGCTGATGTTCCTGACCTTGGAGCCTCCAGACTCTTGGGTTCTCCCAGAGGCCCTTTGAATTACTGAATATTCTCCAATGCGTTTATCTTCTGTCCAGTCCCATCAAAGCGGGCTCTGTCGTGAGCAACTAAGAAATCACAAGAAGTCAGACTCTGGAAGGCCCCGCAAGCCCTGGCAAGGACTTTGCTCTTTACCTTAAGATAATAGGAAGCTACTTAAGTGTTTTCATTAGGAGATCTAGGGGAGAGTGACACATTCAAATCCATTCAAAATATCTTACAGGTACAGCAGGGCAAGGACAGCTCACACTTCCTATACCACGTGGGTTAGTTATGGTTGGTGGAAGTATTTGTTCTGATATAAAAGAAGAGATGCAGTTTTAGGAGGGAGGAATCAGAGATGGTGAGGTAATGGGTTTATATCCATGCTTCCTGACATTTTTTAGTATCATTTGGCCTAGCACATGTAAAGATCATTGTATTCCTACAGCTTATTGGGGGGATGAGGAAGACTGCTCACAGCCTGAGTGAAGGGCTCAACATCCGGAGCACCTGGAAGCCAATCGTGGCAGCTGGGATGGGGGGCAGGGGATAGGTTTTAACCCTTTGCTGCTTCCTCATTTGGACCGCTCCTCTCCTACCCAGCTCCACCATCTCACTCCATCTCTCCTCTTTCTCATTGCTGCCTCCCCAAGTGTGTCCATTCTAAATACAACGTGCTGCTTTTGATTTGCTGGGTGTCTGATGTCTGAGGGGCTGTCTTTGAAGCAGACCAGGCTGGACCCAGGCTTTCATCAGTGCAGATCGTAGAAGCTATATCATGTCTCTGCCTCCCCTCTGTTCTATGAGTTCTAGTGATGGGGAATTCCCTGTTTATGACGGACAACAGTCCGGTCATCTTTTAATCAGACTTCATAAGCAAACAGACCTTTGCATTCTACTTGGAGGGAAAGGGCATCTGAGTCTGGAGAGGCATTCGAGGCACAGGGAAACAGTTGGTGTGAATAAGGTCACAGATTAATTAGAATAGGGCTTAATTAAAGCCGCATGAGCATCTGGACAACTTTGCCAACAAAGGGGATCATCGGGGTATCTTTGAACAGGCCTCCTTCTCTTCTGGGTGCTCATTCTTTGGTTTGGGCTTTGATTCCGGCTGCTAGGAGAGACTCCTGTGCCTGAAAGTGTTTCCAAGTCAAGTGCACAGGCTTCTCTAAGGCTGCTTAGCTCACTTAGAGCACTGTTCTAATGAAGCCAAGGTGTCAGGCTTGATCTCCATGTAGCCTTTAGTTTCAGTCTGTTCTGCAGCCCTGATTATGTATTTCCTAATATGGAGAGAGAACACTCTGCTTGGGCGTGGAGTGGGTGTAGGCTGCAGGGAGTACTTGCGTCCTGACCCTCCATCTCCTTTCTTCTCACTGAGGCAGGAACGTCTCCAGGTAGCACTTGAATTACAGAGGTGTTCAGCTAGTGCATCCCTGCAGGGACCTGGGGGCTTGAGCCTTGCAAGTGAACTTGACTCCAATGGGACCACCAACAGGGCCTGCTACGAGATGGCCATACTCACCCCTTTCTTCATCAAATCCCCTTCTCCACCCTGCTGCCGTTTGTCAGTGAGATCATTTCGGTTTCAGAGACAGATACTTCTGACCCTCAGCAGAAACCAGAGCCCTTCTCTGCTTCACATTGATAACCTTTAAGAAGCAGGAAGGCTTCATCTTTTCCTCTCTTTGTCTCCTCCAGCCAGTTAATTATTCATAAGCTGTCAGGTAAGAATGGCAATATATACCAGTCTGCTTCTTTGAATACAAATATAACCTCAAACTTCAGGATTTGTGCCTTATCGTTCTTCAGCCAGATTGCCTGTGCAAATGTTACCCAACAGGGAATAATCAAGATGGATAATGCAATTTCCTAAAAGACTTGAAAAAAAGATGCTACTTAGGCAGTAGTACGATAGACAGTTTCTCATGATATTGAATAAGTTCTTGTTTTTGCTCATGAGTGCAGTAGATACATTAAATTTTGCCTCCCAGCATCTAATCACCCCTCTCCTAAATGGGATTCTGTTTCTTTTCTAGGAAACCACTTCTTTTTTAATCTTAATCTATTTGCTTTGCATGAAGTTCGCTGCAGCCCTGGCTCCATGGACAGGCATGTAACTCGCTTGGCCGACCAGAGATCTTATTGTCTTCATACTGATTCCTTGAGGGAAAGGTGTCTTAGTCCACTTTGTGCTGCTTTAACAGAATGCTTGAGACTAGGTAATTTATCACGAGAAGAAATTTATTTGGCTTATGGTTCTGGAGGCTGGGAAGTCCAACAGCAAGGTGCTGGCATCTTTTGAGGGCCTTCTTGCTGTGTCATCTCATGGCAGAAGGCGAGGGAGTAAGAAGGGGTGAGAGCGAGCAAGACAGATTGAACTCACCCATCCTTAAGGAACCCACTGCTGCAATAATGGACCCGGTCCCATGATAACGGCATTAATCCATTGATGAGGGCAGAGTCCTCAAGGCTTATTCACTTCTCGTTAGGCCCCACCTCCCAACCCTGTTGCATTGGGAATTCAGTTTCCAACGCATTCTTTTTGGAGGACACATTCCAACCATAGCATTGGGCATGTGGCCCTGTCAGAGCCCATGGGACACGATGAGGTATTTGTGTTCTGGGAGTGTTGGTAGAGAAGCACACTCTCTTTTGTGTTGTACTTAATACTTAGAGGTTTTGTTCACCACGTGGATCCTGAGAATTAAACCAATGTGTAGAGAAGTAGAGCTGGGGGGATGAAGAGA
>RJWJ010037862.1:0-15294 GCA_004363605.1 Indri indri
ATATTGCATAAACTTTCTTCATTCCTTTTCATTCTTTTTTCTCGATTGTGTATTTTCGAATAACCTGTGTTCAAGTACACAGATTCTTTCTTCTGCTTGATCAATTCTGTTGGTGAGGCACTCTGTTGTACTTTTCATTTTCCTTTGTTGTATATTTCTACTTCAGGATTTCTGGTTGCTAATTTTTTATTATTTCTATTTCTATGCTAAATTTTTAAATCGTTTTTCTGTATTTTCTTGAAGTTTTCTGAGCATCCTTAAAACAGATATTTTGAATTATTTGTAAAGAGAATTCACACATTTGCTTCTCTTTGGGGCCAGTCACCAGTACTTTGTTATATCAGTTTGGTGTCATCATGTTTTCCTGATTGTTCTGGATCCTTGTGGTCATGTGTTGATGTATGTGTCTTGAGGAAGTAGATGTTTATTTCAGTCTTCGCAGTCTGGCTTTACTGGAGACATCTTTTAGCAGTAAGCCTGTCAAGAAATTCTGGACAGATGTTGTTTTGTGGTCCCTGAGCCTGTGAACACTGTAGCCATTACAGCACTAGGAGGCGCTGTAAGCCGAAGACTGCAGCAACATACGCTGCACCAAGCTGGAATCCCGTAGCCGCTGAGGCAGGCACCTTGCCAGGGTGGAATCCAAGCCCCCATCAGTGAGTTCTGCCTGGTACTGTGCATTATTCTGAACACAAGGCCGCTGTAGCTGCCAGGCAGAGATGAAGGCTGGAGCTTGAGTCCGTTTAGCTGTGCCCGAAGATTCCTGTCTGGTGCCATGGGGAGTCTAGAGACTCAGTCGGCAGGCACCCTGGCCTGGAGTTAGGAGTTATGGGCATTTGTACAGTGCTGGGTTTTAGCACGCCAGACCTGATATTGTGTTCCCAGGCAACGATTCACACTTACTTCTCTGTCTTTTCTCCAGGTGGATGGTATCTCTCTCCATGCTGTGCTGCTGGGGGTTGGGGAGGAGTGATGTGGGTAATGGAAAACTGTCCTCTCCACCCTCTTCAGTGCATCTTTTCTTCTTATTATGTTATAACCACATACTGTGAACTCTGCACTGGTATCTTTGTTCACGTGAAGGTGTTTTTGGGCAAGTATAGTTATTCAATTGATGTTTCTGCTGGGGGACAGTCACGGGAGAGTCCTGTTCCACCATCTTGCTGTGCCCCTTCTCCATCTGTTTAATATTTATATACATAAATATTTCCATCTTGTCCACATAGCTTTTGGATTCAGGGAGAATCCTTAGAGACGGTAATTCCAATTTACAATTTATGCAAATATTCACTTAGCTTTTCTTCTGAAAGCTATCGGTTTATTTACATCTAAACATTCAGGCAGCTGGGTTTGATGTAGCCGTGCAGACTGAAAGAAGGATCCGTATCTTATTTCATTCAGGGCTACCCAGCTGTCTCTTACCATTAAGTGGATAATCCACTTTGCCTCTATTGTACTGAGATGCCATGTCTATCATACAAGCTTGTGAATCTGCCTGTACTCCCTATTGGGTTGGTGTTATTTGTACAGGGAAAGAAAGTGAACTGGGAGAGGGGAGTTTGACAGGAAACATGGGCAAAGGTTTAGCCTGCAATATGTCTGTGGACCAGTGTGGAATCAAGGAACAGAGGGGTCAGAGCGTGCTGTGGATCATCACTTGGATACTGACTGAAGTGGTGGTAGATACATAGACGGGAGATTGGTCTTCATTCCCGTGTGACAGTAAATGAGGAGGAAATAAATGTGAGATTGGTATTGACAGCTGCAAGGACACCAGTTGAGAAATGGGAATAGCAGTGAACTCGGCTATTTAAAAAACCACGGAAAATCATTTACAACTCAATAGCTGAACTTTCCATCAGAAATATTTGAAGAACAAATTCCACTCCTAGGATTTTATTCTATAGGTAAATCGGGCAAGTAGGCAATGTGTTAGGATACAAGTTACATTTCTAATAATGTGGAATTGGGTCAATAAATTGTGGTGTATTCATTCATTGGGATTCCTTGTCAGTAATACTTTTTCAGTGATCTCTCGTTTTTTAAAAGCGTTCGTGTACATTATGCGATACTTTAATAGTAAATACAATGTTAATTTGCATTTAAAAGAGGGCATATATGTTTGGGCATAGAAAAAAACTTGGTATCAGGGTTAATACCAAAATGTAGTCAAGGGTAATGGAATGTGAATTATAGGTGTTTGCTTTTTGCTTTGTGCTTAACTGTTTTTTTGTACTTTTACTGCAACGAATATTTATTATTTGTGTAATTTTTAAAAATTATAAAACAGTGACTATCACACTTCCAATGAGCAAAAAGTTTTGTATCCCTCTCTATTTTAGATAAATTAAAGCCCTAAATTGGACTTGGTATTTTCAGAAACCCTACCTCAATTGAGACTATTTTTTAAACATTATCTTATGCTTCTGTACTTCAGGCCTGTATCGTGAATGTTACGATTTTGCTCTGTATTCCCCTAACTTGTGTTGTCTTGCCTGTCTTCCTGATCTTGCCTCCCATCCTTTGCCTGGTTATATCTTTCTCTTCTTTCACAACCCAGCTCAAATCTGACTTCTTTCAGGTAATGCTCCTATTTTCTCCTAGTCTGAAATTTTCTCCCTCCTGTGAATTCGCAAAAACCATTTTTGAACGTGTTATATATCCTTTTACCACAACTTGCTTATGAGTAGATATCTTTCTAATTTATTCTCATTTAATTGTGAATTACTAGAGGACAAGAACAGTATTTTTTCTCTTTGAATCTAAAACTGCTAGTGCATTAAACTTTGGTGTGCAATTAATGTTTTAAAATGTATTTTAGCAATACAGGAAACACAGGTATGATTTTTACCATCATCTCATGTCTATGATCCATTTGGCAGGTGACATATATTCTTAGTGCTGAAACTGGTTGTTTAAAATATTTTTTGAACATCAACGATTTAATCACATACACTCTCATTTTAAAATTTGTGCTATTTTTGAAGTAACAGTTTCTTCATCTTACAGGTGGATGCTGTGCCTTGTCATTTTGATGGAGCTGTATCATCAGACCCAGGGACTAGATTTGTAGTTGGTTATGTCACTTGTGTAAGGGAAAATATTGTTTACATTCATAAAACCATTTACGTCTCTGTGGACATTGTTTCTGAAGGTATGATTTACACTCTTAGAAAAATGTAATTCTTAATTTTTTAGAGGATTTCAGTACTAGAACTAATTCTATAATACAATGTACTTGGCTCCAGTCAATGGCTCTTCAATATTATAGTCGGACCTTTGGAATTGAAAATGCTGTGCAATGTAGGGACAGATAGATAATATTGATAAAAATGTCTGCTATTATTTATTGTGAGTTCACCTGTTGAATGTATTCAGTAATGTCTGAATGTATTTTTCATGCATGTAAGTGTTTAATTTCTAATCAGTGAAAAAATCCTAAAGTATTCCAGGAAATTATTTTTAATATACTACAAATGCTTCAAAATTCGGATGGGAGATAGCCTTGCACCTTTCTCTGTGTGTGAGTGTGTGTGTACATGTATCTGTTGTTGAATTCTATTTGCGATCAGCAGATACGTTCTAACATGTAGTTTACACCCAAAGATAAACTTTGCTTTTGCTATTTTGATCTATTGCGGCTGTCACGTTGCTTGGGTATAAAAGGGATGATTAGCTCAGCCCCTCTGGGCAGCTTGCTTTTTTATTTTCTTGAGTGTAAAACCAGGACTCGGACCTGAATTTTGTTTTAGGATGTTCACTCTGTCTGCTTTGAAGAGACTATGTGGGTCTAGGGCAGAGTCAGGAACTCAGTCAGGAGAACATTGTAATATTCCTGGTGAGAGATGATGGAGATTTGAACGAAGTTTTAGAAGTGGAGGATCAAAGGCTTGATTTGACCCTTGATGTATTTCGAAGTTAGAGATGAAAGTAGTGGCTGACAGATTGGAGCTTTGGTGTGAAGGAAAGATGAGTGAAAGGTACTCCAACATTTTTGGTTCTAGCAGCAATACTAAGGGTGGTGTTGCCGATTTCAGATATAGATGGCTCAGATAAGCATAATTTGGTGAATAAGGAGAAGAGCAATTTCTCAGCTTTGGACATGTCAAATTGGTGCAGGCATGTGGATAATTGAATCTGAGGTTGGTTAGAGCTGGAGCTATATACATTTGGGATTTATCAGCCAATAGATATGCTGTAAACCCATGCCAAGAAATGCATGTAAATTAACACAGAGAGAGAAGAGGTCTAGCATTGTTGCGTCTTGTGTCATTCTACAATGCTGGGTCCTAGCGTATAGAAGTATTTCACTTTGTTGATACTGCCAGTTTTCTGGAGTGGTTATGCCAGTTTACATTCCCACTTGGAGTGTTTGAGATTTCCAGTTGTTCCAGGTCCATTCAGGTAGCTTTGTTACTCTGTGTCTTACTTATTGCTTATTGTATAATTATGTTTGAAACTCCATGTTTATAACTGTAAAACGTAAGGTATATGTTTGAGTCCATCAGCTGACCACAACACCTGGGGGAAGTAATTTATTCCTACAGTAGCAGTATTTCCTGGTGCTACTGCTATCACTAATACCAGGCAACACTTAACGTGGTGGTTACTATGTGCCAGTTATTATTCTGTGAGTTTTACACTCATATAATTTTACATATAGTTTACATATCCATAGTTTTACATATCATATAATTCTCACAGCAACTCTATATCATGAAGAATCCTATCGCGCTTCTCATTTTATAGATGAAGAAACCAAGTCACAGAGAGGTTAAGCACCTTGACCAAGGTTGCAAAGTGAGTAAATGGCAGTGTCAAGATTGAAACACAGGCAGCCAGGTTCAAACTTGTGCTCTTACGTGTGTACCTGGCTGCCTCGCTAAGGAGTTGTGAATATGGCCAATTGTTTAATAAATCCTGTGCTGCTTTCTTAGATTGGCTGTGCCGCACAGTTGACACTTTCCCCCCTTTGGCTTTATTAAATCAGTAGCGGAGGATCAATACCTAAAGGATTATAAACTTCTTTTCTGACAGAAAGATTTACAATGTGTTTGTTTAAACATGTTCAAAATGTACCTTAGATTTAGCAGAAGCTATTTGAAGGTATTACAATGTGAAAGTAACTGGTGAAATTTAACATGACCTAGTTAAGAGATAATTAACACTCAGATTTCTCCATGGCTGTTTTAGGTTTTGTGCCTTATGAGGGCGACTGCTTAGAAATTGAGTATTCTGGTCAGCCAGGCACCTCAAACTTCATGGCGCACTCAGCGAAGCCAGTGAATTGTCAGCACGTGAATCAGGTAAGTTGTTTTCATGTATTAATAGCATTTGTCATTAGCTTCTGCCAAACATACCTTTAGTGATAGTTTTTGTGCCTAGGATTCTATTGAGTGTGCTAGGAAATCTAGAAAATAGGAACAAATATATTCCTTGCCAAAAAGGAGCCTAATTTCTTATTAAAAAGGCAGGCCTTACAAAAGGAAATAATTAGAAAACAATGTAGAACAAGCATATAATCAAATTCTAAATTGTGTAGTCTATTTGCTGTTAGAGTGTTCTGAGAACAACAGGAAGAAAAACAATTTGTATGCAAGCCAATTTGGGGGAAAGATTGAATAGAGTGTGTTGTGGGACCTGAGCTACCAGTAAAAAGTGGATATTATTTGGGTATTCAAGTCTGAAAATAAGTAGGAAATTAAGTGAAATAGAAAGTAATGGACATTTTTGGGTAATATTTAGAGCAAGGTTACTCATCAGGGACCCTGACTTTATCCTCAGAGATTCTGACTTAATTAGTCTGAGGTGGCGTCTGGGCATAGGTATTTTTACAAAGCACCCCTGGTGTTGCCAATGTGCCCACCAGGTTGGGATTCATAATTTGGATGTAATGACTGCCAGGTTGGGGCCAGGGTGAGGAGGTGCAGAGCTTATTGCATTTTATTATGCTTTTTCATAATCATTTCTTCATTGCATAATCATTATTTATGCTTACAGGTCCGTATCACCAGTCTACATGGAAGAAATGGGGTGATAGATAATGCTATCTATTTCACATTGGATTCTCTGAAACTTCCTTATGGATACATACCTCGAAAATACGACATTGTCAATGCGGTCATAGTGGAGAGCATCCAGCCATGCTGGATTTGGAGAGCAATTTCTATCACCCCAGTGCAAAGGTCATAATAACAAAACATTTTCATTCCCTCTTCATCCTTTTGTCTGTGGGCAGTAAAGGGCCTTGTTTGATTGAAAGACTTAGCTTAGTAAGCCTAAAAAATATTTTAAATATGACTTACCTGGTAAATCCAATTAAGATGCTGGCTAGTTTACTTGGGACCATGAACACGCTTGAGGGAAGTACGCTATCAATTACAAAGCAAGCTACAGCTGTCCAGTTACTGTAGGAAGTTAGTTCTTGGAAACGATACTGCAAATTAATTTAAGTTCCCTGTTTTCCATTACCAGGAGTGGAGTCTGTGATGGCGGAGGCCTGGGACAGCCCTGAAGTGACCCACAGAAGCAAAACATTTAGCTGAAGAGGCAGCAGGGCCAACATGTTAATGGGCATGATTTAAAGTTACAGTTTGCCTTCAGTTTTGAATCTCTCTTATGCTGTCTGTTTAGTTTTCATTTTTCCATAGATATTTTTTATCTTCTATCACCTACACAATTTGTTATGTTTATTGTTTAACTATTTCCTTCTTCCTTGTGCTCACATGTGATCTCCACAATGGCAGAATACCTTTTGTTCTATTTTTGTCAGTAACGCATCACCAAGCACTCAGAATAGTGCCCGGCACATACTAGGTGCAGAATAAATGTTATTCAGTTCAATATATGAATGATCAGACCACCACTGATGTTTAGCGGTGGCTCATTCATCACTTGTTCCCTAGGAATAAAATTGTTCAGCAACCCATTAAGACTTCAGTTGATTTTTTAAATAAAACACTGGAAATCTGCTGTACATAAGCCTCCTTGAGACACTTTGTTGGAGAGGTGCAGTCTATCTGCAGAATGAATAAGGCGGCAAACACAGAACCCCTCAAAGGAAAGGGAAGCTGCTTACTCACTGGGAAGGATGGTACTAAAATCCCGGAATACACCCCGCGAAACTTCTGGCCTTCCCCTAACAGAGCATTTAACCAAGTAACTGTGACCTAGGGGAAGGGATATATTCAGATCTTTGGGCATCACTGGAAAGTGGCTGTGAGCTCACCCCCAGTCCTGGGATTCATGATTCCACCATAATTCCCATCCCCAGTCATCCAGTGATCCAGTCATCCAGTTTCCCACTTTATAGCAACATAGGAGGATTGACTATTCTGTAGAGTTTAGGCTTACACTCATTGGCTCACTCCGCAAACATCCACTGATCCCCCTTTATGTGCCAGGAACTGTTCTAGACACTGGAGTTATAGCCGTAATTAAAAGGACGAAATTCTGAACCCTAATGTAACTCACATTCTTTTAATATCCCCTGTGGCTTCATGACCCATGCAGCAGTAGCTCCTGGGATATAGAGGGGCAAGTGGGAGCTCTGGCAGCTCCACGTCCCTGTGAAAGTCGTCATTCAAAAGCAGCCCCACGCCTTGCGGGAATGCAGAAAAGTCCACTGTCGGATTTGAGAGATGCATGGGCCATGGATTCTACCACATCCCCATTTAATTCTCCAGTTTGGTTGATGTGGAAGAATGTTCTTTGAGAGTAACAGTGGACTATGGGAAGCCCCATCAAGTGGTGACTCAGTCACAGCTCTGTTGCACCAACATCCTCACTGCAGTGAGTGAATCACATAATAACCTGGAATGCTGTAGTTGTGGGGGTGAATAAAGTTCCCTCATTCTTTTAAATAGCAAACCCCAGTACGTGTTTGCTTTCATAAGGCAGGTCCAGCAGTGGTACACTTTGAATATTTTGCCTCAGGGATATGTCAACTCCAGGCTCTTTGCCACAATTTAGAAGGAAGGGTTTTTTATCATCTCACCCACATCAGGGCATCATACCTGTCTCCTTAAATGGATGACATGGTGGCACAAGCACTCGGGGAGCAGGAAATAATGGGCTACCTCAGAAATGTGTATTCTGTAGGTGGGACAGAAATGGCATGAAAATACAAGGACCTGCCACCATGAATTTCGGCAGCTCCAGTGTCCTGCTCTAGAGCTTCCAGTAGGCATCCTACGAAAGGGTTGCAGGTGTGCTCATATCAGATGATTCTCAGCTCGTTTAGAGATACGTGCAATGTTAAAAAGGAAATATGACAATGACCTTGAGCAGGGGTTTGGAAACCGTAGCCCTTGGGCCAATCCTGGCCTACTGCCTGAAATGATTCTTAAAAAATGAAGTTCCATTAGAATACCCGGAACCTAATCAGGGCCCAATCCATTGTATCTAGTGTTCTTGTCATCATGATTCTGAATGCTGTTAATACCAGAGGCACTTTGAAGTCTCTCATGATTGTGGTTTTATCTAGTACTACCTGTGTCTTTAATAGGTTCTAGTTTGTTTTATTTCGGTGCTGTTAATGAGATGCATAAAAGTTTGACTGTACATTTTCCTATGGGATATGTTTTGTGAATGTGAACAATTTCTCTTTGTGATGCTTAACATGTGGTTCTTTGTTTTGTTGGAAATGAAAAATTCTATTTCATTAGCCATATATACAAGGATTCTTGTTCCTTCGTGTTGGACAATATAGTGTTTAGAATCCAAGCTCTTATTTTTATGACTCTCTAAAAACTTGACTTTACACTCATACCTCCAGTAACAGTCCAAGAACACAGGGTTTATTCTGTGTTTTCCTCTTTTCATCTTTCCATGTTTATTGCTTCCCTTGCAGCTATGGAGAACCCTGCCTTCTATCACCTTTAGTATATTTACTTATTTGCACAACCTGCCGTATGTACACTTACACTGTGGACAGCCTTCTCGTTATATTATAACTCCCTCTTCTCATGGAGCCTGGCTTCCTGGAGGCCTCCTTGGAAGCATTTCTAGGCAGGGTTTCTGCCTGCCTTCCTATCCATGGTGTCCCGCCCCACAGAGAGAGAGAGAGAGAGAGAGAGAGAGAGAGAGAGAGAGAGAGAGAGGCTCTCTGTTGCTTTTTGAAATCCTTAAAAATTTTATGTTATGCACTTCATTGTAATAGTCACTGGAGAGCATAGACTTTTGTTCTTCATGAGCATCTTTCCAAGTGAGCTAACACCAGAGCTGATGGTAGCATCTTGGGATTGGTCAAGCGTTACAGGTCTAAACATCCACAACCGAAGATTCAGATTGGTTAGCACTCATGTTGGCTTCGTGTAGGAGAATAGGAGAGTTCACTCTGCTGGGGCAGCCTCATCCTAGAGTGGTTTCACTTTATAAGAGCATTGCCCCAATTAACCATAAATGATGTTGATCATAAACTTCATTCCCCACTTACTCTGGGTACTTGAGGGACTATTGTGTATATGAACAGTGAAAAGCATAATCTAATTTTGGAAAAGCCATGCAAACTACACAAAAGGTACAAGTTATTTTGACAGTGTAAAGAACATACTTCATAGTGGTTAGGAACTGAATGTCAGTGTTCCCCTAAATTCCTATGTTGAAACCCTAATCCCCAATGTGATTATATGTGGAGGTGGAGCTTTTGGGAGGTTTTTAGGTTTAGTTAAGGTCATGAGAGTGGAGACTACATGATAAGATTAGTTTCCTTATAAGGAGGGGAGGCGAGGGCAGAGTTTGCTCTCTCTATTGCATGTGAAGACACAGCCAGAAGGTGAGCCTCTGTAAGCCACAAAGAGAGCCCTCACCAGGAACCAAATCAGGCAGCACCTTGATCTTGGACTTTAAATTCTTCAGAACTGTGAGATATGTCTGTTGTTTAAACCACTCCTACTGTGGTCTCTTGTTATGGCAGCCCAAGCTCAGACAACAGTTGAAAGGCTAACATTGACATTCTCTGACAAAAGAAAGTCCTGAAAAAAAAGATATAAATGGCAATTATCCCCATCCATTAAATCATAATGAATAATATACTTATTGATGCACGCATGTCATCTAAAGTATTGTCATTATATGTTTGTAGAAATGTTTCTCTAAACACTAATCAAATACTTATTTCCAATATAGCTTTTTCAATTGAAGGAAAAACATTTTACTCCATGGTGTAACTCATGTACACAAGGGAGGTTGAGTCGTTGATATCAAAGAAAACCCAATTTATTGGGTGATTTTACTTACAAGTTGTTGCCGTTGTCAGAATCCTGAGGACAGGCTACATAGCCAGGAAAAAACTGAGTTGGGACAAGATCTCATGTCTTCAGAGCTGTAGCTCTTATGTTTACAGCCAGCTGTAACATTATCAGGAGAGAGGACAAATACCGTTTAGATAGAGGCAAGTGGGAAAGTGAAGTATTCCAATTTGGTGTGACTTGCCTGGAAACCAGATCCTCCCACAGGTTGCCTGGAATCACCCGGGATGTTACCCTCCTCTTACTCAATTTATTCCTGTAGTATTTATTGAGCACCCATCACGGGCCAGGCACTGTTCTAGATCCTGGGGCCCCAGTAGACAAGAACAACAAACAAAATCTCTGCTGTCATGGAGCCGACATACAAGTGGGAAGAGACAGACAATACTTTGGTAAACATAGCAGTAAATAACAATTTCCCACTAGTAATTAGAGTCATAAAGAAAAGTCACCAAGTGTATGCCATAGGAGGTTCTGGGATGGGAGTGACCATGAATAGATTCCTTTTAATACTCCCTGATTTGTCAATCTCTCTGATTTGAAAGTGAAGCAAGCAGGTCTTTTGAATCCAAGTGGGTGAGTCACATATCTGTATCCTCGAAGCAAGCAGGACCACTCTAGAATCTGGCACTGCGTGACTGGTCTGTGGATTCTTGTGAAGGTGTGCATTTTGTCCTGGGAGTCAGTTAAAACTTGAGAGTTTTAATGGGGTGGATGGCTTCCCTGTTTGGAATTGCGTTTATTGTACTTTGTGTTGAACACATGTATTGTGGCAAGCACTGGGCTAAAGGCCTTAAGACCACACATGTCATTTAGTCCTCACAAAAAATCCAATGAGAAAAGTCCCAGCATTGCCACGTCCATTCTACTGCCGAGTCAAGGGCACACACGGTAAAGAGAAGGCACACCACTAGTCTGTGGCCTAGCAGAATTCACACCCTGCACTCAGATCCAGCACCCATTTCTTACCCAATGTGCTCCTGGCCTCTGAAGGCACCTCTTGCCACAAGAGTGTATTCACAGTGTCTTCAGGAGGGTAGTGTGGAAGCAGGTCCTCTTTGGTCAGCAGTATTCTCTCAGCAGGAACTCTGCCTTCCTCGTGCTGGAGCCTCCCTGCAGCTTCCCTGTCAGCAGAGCTTGAACCCCTGCGGAGGTGGCTGAGTCCTTGCCAACTTTGCCAGAGAAGGCTGTTTGTTAGCTTTTTGCTGAAATCTTTCACTGCAGCATCCATTATTAGTTCTATGTGTGCCAACAGGGACACATGGAAAAGTTTTTGACACATTTTCATGTGTCTGATTGGCTGCCATTTCTTTTATCCCTTCCACTTTCTTCTGTGCCGTAATTTAAACTAACCAATTTGATCCAATGATTTTTTTTTCCAATTTGTTAGGGGTATGTTTTGAGGTGATCGATAGGTTTTGCTGATGGATTGGATGGAGTGGGTAAAGAAAATGGAGGGAGCTAAGGGTCATGGCAGTGGTATTATGTTAACCCACTAGGTGAACTAAACTGACATTTTTTGAGATGGAGAATATTTAGGGGGAGTAGCAAATGTTGGGGAAAGTTCAGGACGTGTTAAATTTTGGACATGTTAACCTCGAGATGCTTGTGGGACATCCATGTCTGTAACTCGGTAAGTATGTCAGATTGGGAGTTACCTGCATTTATATGCCATGGGGCTAATGTGTAGATCGAGAAGCTGTTCAGGGCCTGTGCTGTGGAGCACTGCAGTGTGAACCTGATAGGAGGAGGATCTAGCAAAAGAGGCTGAGAAGGAGCCTTTCCAGGAGAGGGTGGTCACATAGAAGACAGAAGAACTTATTTTAGGAAGTAGGGAGTCATGAACTATGTCAAATGCTAACAGGTTGAGTGATGAGAGCATAGAATATTGACAATTGAATTTGGTGGCCTGGAGGTTTCCGGGAATCTTACATTAAGAGTAGTTTCAGGGGCACGATGGGGATAAAAGCCTGACCATAGAGGAATGAAGAAAGATAGGAAGTCAGGAAGTGAGTGGAGGTGATTCTTTAAATATCATCTGCTGTGGGGAGGAGGGTGCAGAGGAATGAAGCTGAAGAGGAGATAAGGTCAAGGAAGCTTTACTTATCTGTGCAGCTTTTTAAGATGGGAGATATTTATGTATTTTTTAAGATGGGTGATTCTAGAGTATGTTTGTATGTTAATCCATTAGAAGAAAAATGAAAGATCGTTGATGTGGGAGGAAGAGGAGTAATAGCTGTAGAAGCAAAGTCCCCGTGGAGGCAAGAGGGAATGGTACCATGTGCACAGTGCAGGGGTCAGCCCTGGGTGAGGGTGTTAGGGGAACTGCTGAGAAATGGTATTAGGAAACTTCTGAGAAATTCCGCTAAAACTGCAAAACAGTGAAGCAAAATTATAAGCCTGTCACAAAACAAGTGCCTGTAAAAACTACTGCTAATTGGCTATCTTTTGAATCCTGTTGCTAATTGGTTAACCACTTATACTTGTATGCTATCGGATGTGTGTAACCCAAAAAGTACAAAACTAGACAAAAATAAGGAAGTGGTGCTCAGACTTCGGAGACAAGTCTCCTCTGGGTCCACTGGTGAATAAAACGCTGACTCTCCAACTCTCTACGTGCCGCTCGGTTATTCCCTTCGGGACCGGTCGCTGTAACACCTGCTGTAACAAGGGCTCAGACGTTCCTTCATTGTTACAGGAGGAAAGGCAGAGAAAGCCAGGACAGGTGCTGGGAGGGTCATGCAGGAGCTCCTGTCCCACGGCCTTTATTTTCTCAGTGAAGTAAGAGGAAATGTCGGTTTATCTGTGTTTCCTGAGTTTTCATTAGTAAACATAAAATATTGGAGTAATTAAAATATAGAAGAGCGGTTGTTGTGGGTTGAATGTTGCCCCTAAAAAGATATATTGAAGAAGAATGAGGGACTGATGGTTTGCTGTCCTTGCAAGCATGGCTCTACCTGAGGTCTCTTTGGTTGAAGGCCACTAAGGGTGACTCAAAGCTAGATGTACTGTCAGGGCTATTCCTTCTCCATTTCTTTTATGGCCTCCCTATACCCAGAAACACAAGGCCACCACAAGTAATAGACTGGTAGTGGGATCTCAGGTCAACACGTCTGCAGGAGGTTCTCCTGAAGGCAGGTGTTCTTAGCCTGGGGTCCGTGGAATTCTAGAGCAAAGCTGTCCAATCCAGCTCTCTGCAATGATGGCTATGGTGTATTTGACATGTGGCTAGGAGACAAATGTTTAATTTTAACTAATTTTTACTTAAATGGCCACATGAGGCTAGTGGCTACCATATTGGAGAGCACAGTTCTGGAGCGTCGACAGATAAATGTGGACATTTTGTAAGCCTTCTGGAAACTGGATGCAGAATTGGATGTGTATACGTATTTTTCTAAGAAGCGAGTCCGTAGCTTTCATCGGGTTCTCAAAACGACCTGAAAGGTCACTGATTGCTGTTTTAGGGCTTTGGTGAAACTTAAGTCAGTTAAGGGTGATAAACATGACCTCTTGTAACCACTATTGTTTCTTCTTCCTCATGTTTTCCTATCCTCAGCTATAGGTGGTTCTCCCTTCCCCGACAATTTCAGAGAGAAAGAAATTGGAATCTGAGACTGCAGGCCCCAAGTGAGCTATAAACTGCTAGAAGGGGGGCACAGCTGTGGCCCTGGGTTGTGCAGTCCAGGCCTCCTTGAATCAGGGCTCCATGTTTCAAGAGTATGATACTGATTGTGAAGTCTTCCGTCAGCGCTTCAGGCAGTTCCAGTACAGAGAAGCAGCCGGACCACATGAGGCTTTCAACAAACTCTGGGAACTTTGCTGTCAATGGCTGAAGCCAAAGGTGCGCTCTAAGGAACAAATCCTGGAGCTGCCGGTATTGGAGCAATTCCTAACCATCCTGCCCACGGAGATAGAGACCTGGGTGAGGGAACACTGCCCAGAGAATAGAGAAAGAGTTGTGTCACTGATAGAAGACTTACAGAGAGAACTTGAGATTCCAGCGCAACAGGTAAGATAAGAGTTCAGGATCTTTGTAATTAGCCCAAAGGAAATCGCCGAGGCAGCTAGGACTAGCCCAGACATTTTCTCTCTATGTGGTTCCCCAGCCCTAGGATTTCCCCACAGCCCCTTTCGTTTTTCTCCTCTGCTGGAAACAGCTCATGGGTCAGTTGCTTCTATTCCTGTCAGACGCAATTCCTCTTCCATAACAAATAGTGTATGATGTCCCCGGTACTATTCTTAAATGAAATTCAAAGATAACATAACCTACCTGCATGCATCAAAGGAAAGCATCAGTATAGTGCTCTATGGCCCACAGGCCTAATCTGGCCATGGCCTGTTTTTGCACACTTCATGATTTGAACTTGACTGAAGCATTGTTTACAAGAAAAAAAGAATAGGAACTGCCGAGAGAGTGAACGTGGCCCACAAAGTCTAAAAAATTTACTACCTGACTCTTTACAGAAAATGTTTGCCAACCTTCAGTGGAGTCTAGAAAAAATATAAAGTGAAAAGGATAAATAGTAGTTTATAATGTTATACTCTGATATGAGTGTCAACGTACACATGTTTGGGCTTGACTGTACCAAAAGGCATCGTGAAGTTGCCAGATGATTGTATCTACACATAGAATCACTGACTGTGAACGCGACAGCCAGAAATTCAGACTGGCAGAGTGATCATGGTGATGTTCTCCAATGCAATAACCACTAGCCGCGTGTAGCTACTGAGCACCTGAAATGTGACTAGTGTGACTGAGGAACTAAATTTTCATCCAACTTAATGTTAAGTAAGTTTTATTCAATGTGACCTTAAGTTACCTTTAAACAGCCACATGTGGTTAGCGGCCACCATATTGACAGCACAGCTCTAGAGGAAAGGGTTGGAAGAATGGGATCCATTTTTGATCCCTCTACTGTGTCAGCTAGAGGGATCCTGAGACCCACATGTGAGGCAGGAGGGTGCCCCGTCCCTTTCTTCACAACCCCTTCCCCCAAGCGTGAGACAAGAAGGACAGAGTGCTCTTGCCCATCCACTTCCGGTT
>RJWJ010037863.1:0-15332 GCA_004363605.1 Indri indri
AAAAAAAAAACATTTTAAATGAGACACAGAATATGTAAAGAAAAAAATTATTAAAATGATTACATTAAAGTATAAAAACCTCTTTTGGGAGTCCCATTACCAGTATGACAGCATGAGGAGCTCTGTGAACTTGTTCCTCAGTGAAACCATTTAAAGTCTCTGAAAATAGCCCTTAGGGCATATAGAAAATAAAAAAACATTAATTCAAAAACACTTGGCAAGAACTTTGAGAGTCTGTGGTATTTAAACCAAGATTTGCATCCCTCCATCCCCCTTCCAGCTCAGCAAGAAGAAACTTCATTCCAGACTGGTATCTGTTTAACTAAAGCTACACTTAGAGATGATTTAGATATGCATATGAATGCTGACACGGATAGATACGGATACATAAACATAAAAGCGGTGAAACGTGTGTGGGAAGGACGCAGGCAACTTCAGGGTAGTGATTACTTTTGAGGAAGGAATGCACAAAGTGTACCAGGAATACTATAAAAAGTGCCTATTTCTGTGTTATTATATTTCTTTTTAGGAAAGAAAAATTGAATATGATAAAATTTAACAGTTTAAAAAGCTGGGTCTCTGTGGGATATGATGAGTAGTTTTTTAAAAGTACTCTCTATATTTCTGTATGTTAAAAACTATTTCACAGTGGAAAAGGGAAAATGCACCTAAAGAAAACAAAAATCAGATGATAAAGATCAGAGGAGGGAAGATCCACCATAGCTTGTGATCATGTGAAATCTGAGGCCGCGTTATTATAAAATGAGATGAAGGGAAATAATATCTCCACAGAATTTTCGATTACAAAATCATCTGTAGTGTCACGTTTAGTTATTTAATTCAAATATTTTAAATAATATTCTGAAATTCTAAAGATTATATAAACTCAAATGATCACTTACTGGTATGGAAATTACATTTAATCCAGTAATAGCTGAGGAAAAGGTGTACCTTTAGCTTGGAGGCACACATACACACATACACACACACACACACACACACACACACGTGCGCGCGCGCGCACACACACACACACACACACACACTATCCAGGTAGGGTATGAATCAAAATATTTTAAGGATTGTCATGTGAAAGACGGTGTTTTAAGTTAAGTCTCTAAAATGTTGCTTTAGAAAAAAAAATGGATGGGAATCTGGGGATAACATATTTGAGCTCTGAATTAGGAGGAATGGAGAGTAGAAGGGCTGGGATTAAGAACTATTCAAATAATGAAACAATCTGTTTTACAAAGAGCATTTGCTTTGCATCATTGGACGTGTTAGTTTGGAAGCTGATAGCCTGACTGCAGAGAGCATTCCTGTATGTGTTGGAGATTGCCACAACCTGAATGACATCTACGGTTTTCTCTAGCTGAGGGCTCTGTGATTTATTTACTGGGACTGAATTATTCTTATTAAATAGAAATAAAAAATAAATATTATTTTCAAGTCTCATAGTATTTCTTTGAAAGGAGGGAATCTGGGTAATCTACTTGCTTTCATGGCAACAATTCCTAATACCATTTCCATGTGTTCCAACAGAGGCAGTGGGCATCTTTAAATACCAGAGATTCTCAGAACTCCAAACAACCTTGAACACTCATTGGCAAAAGTAAAATCAGATGCTAGACCAAAAGTTTGGGTACCAGGCTGTTTGGTTTGATATGGGATACCTGACAATGCTAGTAAGATTTTGAAACTATTAATTTATCACAAACTTATAAATCAAAGATTTATAGGTTAGACAGATAGATTGAAATGATGACCGTTTTTTCCGATTCTGCCAATTGCCTGAAACAAAGGACTCATTTCTCTGGGAAGCTCAGGTACAGGTTGATGCTGCTGCCAGTCACTGATGATCTCTTCTTTTGCAGCAGGTTCGGCTGCCTTCACATTTTCCAGGTGGGGGGTGAGGAAAAGATTTGCAAAATGCTCTTTGCTTCACCACCATTTTAAAAACAATTACAGTGGGGACGCCTGGGATGGAGTTTCCAGGACACCATTTCACGGATCGGTGCTCCAGTCCCACTTACTGGTACAAGAACAGTGTTCTTGTTTTCTATCTCTCCTCGCTGTGGGAATCCAGCTTTTGTGCCAAATATGAACCATTCTTTCTCTGAGCACCAGGGATACCCAGGATGTTTCAATTTACTGTGGTTGCTGGCCTCCGCAAGATAGTAAACCACACTTGAATTGTTAAAATCATTATACTTAACATCTTCCTTTTCTAGCATTGCTTAAAAAAGAAAAAAAAAACGAGTCAGGGAAAAGGAGACATAGAAGACAAAGAATTGTAGTATGCTTTTCAAAGTCAATAACTCTTCACCATATTTCTATTAGCATGGAACAAAGTTTCTTTCACAAATACTTTGTGACTGTTCTGTCCAATATGGTAGCCACCACTAACATGCGGTCATTGAGCACTTAAAATGCGACCATTGTGAAGAACTGAATTTTTAATTGAAATGGAATATGCTATAAATGTAAAATATACAGTGGCTCTCAAAATAAAGTAAGAAAAAAATGCAATAGTTCTCATTAATAAGCTTTGCATTAATTATATGTTGAAATTTTGGATATATTTGGATAAACAAAATGTTATTAAAATAATCTCACCTGTTTCTTTTTACTTTTTACTTTTGATTTTCTAGTGGCTAGTAGAAAAATTTATAATTACATATGTGACTAATTCCTATTGGACAATTCTGGTCTATAAAAGTGATTCTCTCTCTCTCTCCCTTTCTTTCTTTCTACTTCTATTTTCTCTCTCCCCTGCCATCCTTGGCAAAACATTTTAAGGCAAGAGAGGCCTTTTTTTGTCATGCTAAGGAACTTGAATTTTATTCCAAGTAGAACAAGAATCCCAGTGTATGATTTCCAACAGGGCAGAGATCATTCTGGTTTTCATTTTTTGAAAGATCACTCTGAATACATGTAGAGAATAAACTGGGAATGGACTTGAGAGAGGCAAGTATAGATAAATAATTCTTGAAGAAATTTTGTGAAAAGCTAAATAAAACAGCTCACTTTGTTGGAAATATCAGAAATCCACTTAAACTATTCCAAAAGAAAAGTGGTTGTTTTGAAAGGGCAAGGGAGATTCTCACAGAATGTCCAAAGAGGTCGTGCAGCTGGGGATGTAAAAGCCATCAGGAGTCAAGGTATCTTCTCTCTGCATTGTTCCGTTGCACTGTGGAACCACACAGACTCTTGGTCCTGATTCTCCTTTGTATCGTCTTCTTTCTCCTCTTTCCTTATCTTTGTGCATCTATACGTTTGCACCTCTGTCTCTCTTTCTCTGTCGCTCCCTCTGTCCTCTCTGTCTCTCTCTCTGTGTCTCTCCCCACCCCTGGACTCAGAATAGTCCTGTAACTAATCTCTAAGTGGTTAGGTAGGAAGGTGGGAGAATGGCAAGAGGACCAAATGTATAATTGGCAGGGCCCAGTGCAAAATGAAAATGTGGGGTCCCTTGCTAAAGAATTAAGAATTTGAATATAGCCATAGTAGAGCATTAAATCAAGTGTGGGCTCTTATAAATGTAAGACTCTGTGATACTGCACAGATTTAATACCCATGAAGTTGGAGCTGACTGGCAACTCCCAATTTGAGAAATACTCAGCCAGAAAACCATGGTCACTAGGGGTATTATTACAGGGGCTTTCCAAAAAGAAAACAACAAGTTTGAAATGTTTAAATTAATTGTTGCTCTTTACCTGTCATTTCTCAGTTCTCAATTTGGGCCATGAAACAGAGATTCATCTCAAATCAGCAAGTAATATAGCAATAATAGATGGCTTGAATAAAGTTTCAAAAAGAACTCCAGAGCCCCTTGATAACATATGTGCTTTAAAATTGCAGTTTTAAGTTTTATTTCAGACACACTATCATAGAGTACATCAGAGACTTGGTTGTCAGCTTAAAAGTGCTTTTGAATGGCAGACTTCAAGCTAAGAAAATAACTAAAATGACATCTATATAGGGTACTGAAGGAAAAGGTAATTATCTGTAATGCCAAGAAAGTTATTTGTTTAACATAAATGGTAAAAGGGTTTGGGTCCTGAAATTTGTAGACTGGTTGGAAAGTTTACCTTATATGTGCAAAAACACACTGGCAATTGTGTTTGACATCAAACAGTCCACTATTGTACAACTTCAGTGACAAGGGATCTTGTCTGAGCTTCATTATAGCAATTTAACTTCTCAGGTCTTCCTGGTCTTTCTTCAGCAAACTTCTGTTGATTCGATGAACTTAAAAAATATTGTTTTGTACCCTTCTCCTAAGATTAATTTATTCAGCTCTAAGTTAAGTGATGATGAATCAAGTCTATTTAATCACATTGAATACTAAGTTCCAGCATAAACTGAACAAAAGATAATATTTCAGAGTGCTGGAGCTGGAATGTAGGAATATTGGTATATATTAACATATAGAAAACTTCCAAATGCAAATCTTCACATCAAGTAACTAAAAATATGTAGAATATGTATTAATTACACATACCAATTAATGAAATGAATTTGATTAAGGAAGAATACAAGTAGTTATTCTTTTCCAGGAACCCTGCACCTGGTGTTATTAGATTGCAGTGAGTTCTCTGGAGCTTAAGGCTTCCACCTATGAATATTTTTTTCAATAAACGTGTTTTCCCTTTGCCTAGCTGGTTGCCAGTAGAAACATCTGCTTGCAGGACTCAGTTTAGCCAAGTCTCTTTTTTTTTTCTCTACAAGTCTTGAAAGAATAGTTTTGGCCTTCTTTCCTCTGATTAGTTTCCAAAATAGCAGTGGGAATTGAAATTATCAACAATTCTTATCCAGTTCCTGCAAAATCTATCAAGGAGAGATTATGGAAAACAGGAATCAGATATACTTACTAGGTTTCCTTGAACCTCACTAACTGTCCCTTACTAAAGAAAGACAGAAGCTCATCTCATGGGAGGTTGTTGAATTGAATTCTATTTTGTGTTCATAATATTTTTTCCTTTATTCAATCTCACTTTTCTAGACCTTGTATAACTAATAAGATAACACATTTTTACACCAAATTTCACAATGTGGTTTACCAAAGTATGTCTTTTCCTTCTCATCATCACTCTCTCTTATCTAACCCTTATCTGCTTTGATCCCAAAGTGTCTAGGATCAATATATTTATACATGCTTAGCTATTTTAGGGAATGAACCTCTATATTCCAATTTTTACATGACAACAAGGCAGCTGAAAAATATGGAGGCTAAAGCAAACAGATGCTATCACCAATTTCTTCCTAATGCCGATAATTTTTAACATCATTCTATTGGTAAACTACAATTTTTTCAAATGATTTTTCTCTGTTTTTTTTTTTTTTTCTATTTTCCTATAATGAATAAAAATCACATATAAAATTTAACTTAAGAAATAACTCATCTAATGGCTGCAATGGTTCCATGTTGCCCTTATTCTGAAACTACCAATACCAGAAATTTGTCGAGTTTTGCCTGGAACATTCTGACTCCCCAAACCACATTACAGAGATGTCAGGATTTAGAGAGTGATGCCATCTGTCAGTCCCTGGAGGCATCATCAAATAGGGGCAATGCAAACCCAACAGTTTTTAGCTGGAATAGGGGAAGTTCACAGAAACAGATTTGTCTTCATTTTTGTTCTCATGTTTTCAAGCTCAGGAATCTTGAAAGAAAATATAAGAAAGCATGAAACCATGCAAATTGCAGTGATGAATAATTCTGGCCAAACATCTACACACTGAAATCAAGTTATCACACGGATGGGAAAGTTTTCTCATAAGAACACTATCTTCCATTTTGTTTCTCTCAGTCCATCCTTTCCTGCTGCTCTCAGTTGACAGCCCTATTCCCACCACTCTGAGAAGCTCAAGGTCACGGAGACTGTATTATGAAGGCTGTTCTAAATTATGGTGAGGCTCTGGTTCCTTTACAAGGATTCTGAGAGAGTCATTCACAAAATCATTACCAGAATGAGAATTAAAGCCCTACTTTATTAATATATCTGGGCAAAAATTTAAAACCATTTATGTAGGCCTGCATGGTAAACGTTGATACTTCATTCTCTTCCTTCTAAACCATGATGCTTTCCACTCCTCAAATCTAAATCCCAAGAGAAGAGTCATGTTTTAGAGAAATATCTGGTGTAAACGATGAACAATGTCAGTAAAGCAAATTTGGCAAAGAGAACTCATGAGTTCAATCCATTAGATCTATTTACTATATGGACTTAGAAAATAGAAATAACATGAGGCAAGATGGGACCTAGGTTTAGATTCTTTGAGACACCCCACCATGCTTACTTGATGTGTGGCCCAAATTCTATCTGAACCATAAAATTAGCAACTTTTCCTTTCCAGGGTGAATGGCAGAACTAGAAAAAGAGGCAAGCGTGTGAGTAACTAGCTACAAAGGGGCAAGAATATTCATTCTTCAACATATGCCACTTTATATCCACATTTAAAGACCGACAGGAGGGGTGGTAGGGCTGTTAATCTCGAAAACTCTGTCTATCCAGCCAGCAAGATGACAAATAAACTCTGACAAATATATTCTGACAAGTAAAATATCTCAATATGAAGTATTTTAAGTTTCAATTTTCTTTTGAAGAGAGATTTTGAAAGGATCATCATGTTCAAAAAGGATTAATTGCTCATGAGATAAACTGATTACGAAAATGGTTCCAATTCTCCACCCCTCCTGTATCCACACCTTTTGAAATATTACTGGAAATTGAGTCCGATCAAAGGGTGGACTCTACTTTCCCACCCTTAAATCTATGTGTCCATGTGACATGCTTTGATTGGTAGGAAGAAGTAGAAGTCATGGTGTGCCAGTTCTAGCTTAGCCTTAACAGATCTTTCATGTCTCCACTCATTCTCTTAGAATTCTGCAACCCTCAGGAAAACAAGCCCAAGCCAGCCTGCTGCAGCACAAAGGACCACATAGAGAAAAGCTGAGTCATCCCAGGTGAAGCCATATTAAGCCAGCCAGCCCATAGTTGATCCAGAGTTGACTAGCAAAACATGAACAAGCCCTCCTAAGATTAGCCAAACCAAGTTCAAATCAAAAGAGTGATCTAGATGGTCCACGGACCTGAGAGCAAAAATAAATGTTTTCTGTTCTATGTCACAGTTGTGTAGTTATTGCCTTGGCAGCATTATCATGGCAAAAGATGACTGATACAATCAGTCTGAACATTGTTTTCTACTAGACAAAGCAAACTAGAATTACATTTAAGATACCTTAAGCCAATGGTGCGGGCCAGACCTCTGCAACATGATCAAATCTGGAAATTTTCTGGACCAGCCTACATACATATTGCTGCTTCACATATCTCTGACTTTAGCAGGGTCTATCCCTAGAGATGGGCATGAAAGCTATTCCTTCTGCTTATATTGCCTTTCTCATTTCTCTTCACATGTATAACTCATTCTTTAAGATTGGGAGCAAGATGTCAGCTACTCCAGGAGACTGATCCTGAACTCACAGACTGGGTTAAATCCTCTTCCTCTAGGTTTCCTGGGCATATCTCTATCTTATCTCTCAAAAGTATACAGCAAGTAGAATCAGTGTATGCGCTTCTTTATCTCCCCTTCTTCTTCAGCCCACTTCAACCTGGCTTTTACAAACATTCCTTGGAATTAGCTCTTACAAAGATCTCTAATTATGAATGAGTCACCCATTCAAGGAATATTTACAAGTCCTTATCTCACTTGACTGTTCTGCATACTTAGAAAAAAACTGAACGATCTTAACTTCTTGAAATGTCTTTGTTGTGGTACTCATATATAATTATAACATGACTTTTATTTCTGTAAATTTTTATTGATCTCTCTTTTTCCCAATCTCCTTCTAAGCTGTAAAGTCAATGAGGGCAGAGACCTTGTCTTCTTTTTCTCATCAGGGTATACTTGGCGCTTAGTACAGGGAGTGCCTGGCACAGAGTAGGTGCTCAATAAATATTTCTGCCTGAGTGAACACAGGACAGGGGTATTGCTTATCACATTATATAAAAAACATTTTTCTGCATTGATCTGAGCCCTACATGGTAAGCTTCCAGACGGCAAGGGAAAAAAGTTATTTTGTACCTAAGGTACCTAACCCAGGGATTCGCTTTCAGTGAGAATAACAGTTAAATTGATCATGTTCAATACATTTTTGTGCCATTTTAATACCCTTAAAGGTACTATTCATTCCAATCTTCCAAGAGCCTGTGAGATATAGAATTTGTCCCCATTTTATGGTAAATAAAATGAGGCACTAGAAACTTCACAAATATTTGTTAAACTGAACTACGTGTCCTAACAGCAGATGTACAGAAAAATAAAGAAAAATGAATAGCTACTAACATAGGGCTGGAAAGTTCTCAATGAGGTGACAAACCCCAACCCTGCCCATCTCTAGGGATATACTGTGCTAAGTGTGCAGTTTCTTCTAGTTCAGATCTGTGGAAGACTGTTCTTTGTCCCTGGATCCTCTATGGGTGGTCCCCAACCTTTTTGGCACCAGGGACCGTTTTGTGGAAGATAATTTTTCCATGGACCAGGGAGGGGGAAGATGGTTTTGGGATGATTCAAGTGCATTACATTTATTGTGCATTTTATTTCTATTATTATTGCACTGTGATATATAATGAAATAATTGTACAACTCACCATAGGTTGGGGACCCCTGCTCTACGTAGTCTCACAAGAATTCCTATCTACCCTTTGCTTCCTCATCTGATTCACCCAAGTAAAACTACCCTCTTTGCCTGGCAGCGCATTGCTCTGATTGATTTCTTCTACTCTGTCCCTTCAAGGTTTGTTCATTGCTCTACCATAAACCCCTGTTACAATTCCTGCTACACAAAAATATTCATTAATTAATGAATAGATCACCCCTTAATTTCCTCAAAAAGAATTTCTTGACAACTAAAATAATTCTTCCTCCATATATGTTTCATGATATATTTTGTTCCTTGCTACTTGTAAAAGTAAAAATAATAATCCAAACTATGCCATGAATGTGCAACTATATATTCTTTCCTCACAGTTTTAATGTTTGTGTGCGTGCATTTGATTTTTGGCTTTAAAACTCCAGAAAAACAGAGGTTAAATGTGGTTAACCAACTCAAACCATAGCCAGTACTTTAAAATGAGCAAATAGAAGCTTAATGATTACTTCTTTGACCTGGAGGAGGATAATGATTATGATGATAAAATAACAGCTTAGTCAATTGACCTGCTCAGGAATTACAAGATAGAAGAGGGAGGCTATCAAATGCGATATCAAAAATTACAGAGTTGGAAACACACCAAGATTTTTTGGAAATAATCCTTACCTTGACAGAATGTGCCATTTTTAGAAAATTTCTTGATCAATATGATTTTTTTTTGCTCCATTCTCTACCAATTCAATATGCAAGCCCTTCCATCATGTTCAGATCATGAAGAAAATTGCATACCTTAGGAAGCAATTAAAGGTTAACTCACCTCCTTCTGACCATCCCTCAGCAGCTGTTCCCAGAGAAAGCTGGACAGAGCTCAAAGAAAAGCTGCCTTGGAACAGACTCACCTGGAACTCATAGACTCCATCGGAGCCTGCATTGCCAGGGGCCCTGGCGTCTCCCTGAGCTGTGATTTCATTTAGACTGAATGCATGTTCTGTACCGGGTGCTAAGGGGAATTTAGGGCATGGATTAGACATGGTTTTTACCCTCAGGAATTTCACAATTTAATGGAGGAAATAAGATAAACACACAGTCAATTAAGAGAAAGTAGATACACACGTACACATAAAAATATTGATTTAAGTTTGGGAAAGAGTAGAACATAGGGCAAAGGATTTAGATGCTAATCAGGAAAGTCTTGCAGATCAGTCTTCACATGATCTAAGTGGAAGAAAAGTTCTCTGTGTGCCAAAAGTTAAGGGACAGCCATTCCAGTGAGGGGCTTTTTTCTTCACCCCTCCCTGCCCCCATCCCCCACATGCCCTGGATCTGGAGAAGCAACTCTGTGCTCCAGGACTTGTAAATCACATCCAGGTGACTGACTGCTTGAGTCAAAGGATAATGCCGTGGAGATACTTTCCCTTGGCCTGCTAGTAATCAGGGATTAGCCGATTTAGAATGCATTATTTTCTCTGTCCCCAGCTCTTTACCTGTCAAGTGAGTTAGTGCAAAGTGGTTTATCTCTTTCATTAAAAACATCAAAGAGGTATGTTTGACAAAAAGTATTACATTGCCCATTTTTGAAGAGGAATATGTAATTCATATAGGGTGAATCTAACATGAAACCTATATTTCTCCAGAATGTATGGCCGGTACCATGTTTGATTTTTGGCTTAAGATGGTATGTATAGAAAATGCATACCTAGGCTTTGTAGGCACGCCGCATTCCCTGGGGAAGTCCCAGAGAAGGTGATGACCCAGAGAGGCCTGCACTGTCCTCAGCCACATTCCTACATTCCTATACTTCTCGTGTCTTGTTGGAACAACATTATCCCATTGAAGAAACAAGGCAAAAGCATTGGTGTCTTAAAGCATTGGTGTCTTTGGGCATCTGATAAAGGATAAATGGCTTTTTTTCTGTCTCCAATGTATATGGAGTTAAAATTCTCTCTCTCTCTCTCTTTCTCTCTCTCTTCCCTTCCTTCTCTCTCATTTTTTTCAATCTAATCAAAGGTTGTTTTTTCTTCCCTCCTCTGTGGGAGGAGCTGGGGGAAAAGAGACAGATGGTATCGTTTGCAAAAAGAAAGCTGAGAAATTACACATATATCTTTCAGCTTTGTGGCAAATCTGATGCCAAGATTCTTGCTTGGAGTGTGTAGTGCGATACAGGCACAGAGGCATACCAGAAAGGGTGAGGCCAGCCCAAGGAGGGCAGTGCAATAAATTTCTGTGGGCTGATCCAATGGCAGAACATGTGAGCTATTAAACTTTGGCAGCTATTTTATTTTTCCCTTATGGAGTTTCAGACCTGTCTTGTACACTGAGATAGGTTTCATCTGGTTAAAACTTGTGTCGTATTTAAACTTCCTTCAGATCCATGGAGTTGGAGGAAAAAAAATAAAAATAAACCTAGCATAGCCCATAACACACTGAAATGATGTTGGGGGTGGGAGAGGGGCAGTAATTGTGCCCAGATAATGTTGTCATACTTTGTAAAGCCTTTAATGCTGGAATTTATTTATTAATGATGCATGGGTTATTACCCACCATCTGTCTTGTGTTAGCAGTGGGCTGTTTCAGATTATGGTAATGTGTTTCTGATTTGAGTTGTGTTGAAAGCCAGAACAAGGCATCTCATGTGCAGTCCTCTTTGAGGCCTGCTGTTTTCAATTCCTCTTCACAGAAAGGGCTTTTATTTGATTTGTTATGGGGATTTTTTCTTCTGTTGCCAAAACAGCTGCAAGCCTGGAAGGGAATAAGACATAGAGCCACATCAAACTTGTTAGCTTGTAAAAAAAAAAAAAAAAAAGGAATGTTCCAGGAACCAGAAAAAATAGAAGGATGTGGAAGGGTAGATGGAAAGGAGAGAGAGAGAGAGAGAGAGAGAGAGAGAGAGAGAGAGAGACACTTTAGAGGCCTGTTTGATTGGCTTTCATATCAAAAGAGTGTACAGGTATATTTTGCTGTTTAAATATTAGAGATTAAATTGCAATGTATTTAATTTATTATGCTCATTCACACCAAACAGAATGGCTTTCTTTTGAATAGTTTTAACAGTCTGTACACTGGTACAAAGCAATAAATAAAAGTCCCCAATGAGCTAGCCACCTTTCTTCAGTCTTCAAAGCAAACACCCAATTGTTTAAGCTAGATTTTTTTGTAATGTACTGAACAGATTTGGATTTGTTCATGACTGGAAAAAAAAAGGAAATAGGTAACAGACATATTGATCAAAGTTCTTGGTCTGTTTCTCCCTCTCACCTGGCTGTGGGTTGGCAAACTATTTCTACACTGCTGTTACCCAATAGCAGTGCTGATGAAAATGCTCTTTATCTGCTCTACCCAATATGGTAGCCACAAGCTATGTAAGACTATTGAGCACTTGACCTATGGCCAGATGACTATCTAAAATATTAATTTTATTAACTTTTAATTAATTTAAATTTATATAGCCACATGTGGCTAATTGCTGTTGTCTTGGAGAGTGTACTTCTGGAATTAACTGAGTAAGTGAAGAGGCTATTTCTTTCTTTTTTTTTATTTGTGAATTATTTCTTTGCTTATTAAAACAAAATAAAACAACTTCAGAGCTTAGTGTATAACTTTTTTTAGAGATGTAAAGACTGAGGTCCCAAAAGGTTTTGGTTGACCCGAATCCCCCAATGAGTTGCCATGACAACCCAGGCCTCTTCCCTGTCACATATTCTTTTTTTTTTTTTTATTTCAGGATATTATGAGAGTACAAACAGGTTATTCCTTTCATCTGATTAAAAAGTAAAAGACATTATATACTAGCTATGGTTACAGCTTACTTTCAACTTGAAGAATTTGTTTGAAAGATTTTCTCTGATGGGTTATTCAAAGTTAGTAGCACTAGGGCTTTCTCTTAAAAGGCCACTGACAAGTTCTTTCTTGAAATAGTGCATAAATGCTTCTGTTCATTGATATAGAGATTTATGAAAAAACTTAATGTTTCCTGTGACAAATAAACAAATATAAAGAACCAGAGTTCTCAGATAATAACAAATCACCTAATGGTAAAGATATTTAAGAACTTATTATAAATTTTTTGTCTAGAATTATCTCAATTCATATTAAACACATGCTAGTTGTTCCTGGGACACATGGTAAATGTTCACAGATAAGCCCCAACCCATGTGAAAATGACTTTGTGCACACAAAAACTATACTGTCCAGATTTTAGTTAACCATTTTTTTAGAAATTACAAGATATTCATTAAAACTTATAAGCACATTTTAGGATATCTTTTGTTGTAGATCTTTTCCACAACTTTTTCATTGATGCAGAAGAGGCTGCAGAGAGAGAGGATGGGATAAAGCGATATAGCAAGGACAAGACATATGTTTACCATTCCTTGATACCTTTGCCACCTGGACACAGATTTAGACTTCATTTCCCAGCCACCCTTGCAGTTTATGGGATCAGACAACTGAGTTCTAGCCAGTGGAATATGAGTGGAAATAATGTATTTCATGTCCAGACCTAACAATAATATACTTTCTGCACAATCCTCCTCTTTCTTCTATCATGTAGAAAACCCAGCAAAGAACCTGACGGCCTAGAAGATAACCATTAGATTAAATGAACCTAGATCTCTGAGTGACACAGTGGAGCAGAGCCATCACTCTGAACTAAGCAAATTTAGATTGTAATTGAAAGAAAGAAATGAGACTTTGTTTCACTCAAAGTCACTGGGATTTGGAGGATGCTTTTGTAAATTAACACTTTGACTGATAGAAGATTGCATCTTATAAAAGGAGTAGTCATAAAAAAGAGAACTTCCCATAGGGTGATCTCTCTGTTAATTACTCTATTTCTTAGGTTTATTGTTCAAAACCTTCCTTCTGACAGTATGCCTAGAGTTGTTCATATCCTGGAGAAGAACTTACATTATCCAGGTAAACAAGATGCTATACAAAAAATTCAAGGTCAATCTATTTAACATTGAGTTGCCATGCAGATTAAAATTTTAACCGAAACATTTTCTCCATGCAGTAAAGTCAAAGTGGTGAGCCAAATATATAGCTAAGTGGGATAGTTCCTCTAACGGCATCCTCTATATTACCATTAAAATGACCAAGGTTTTGTTCTTCAGGCTTTTGGGAAATTTGTTCTGGTTCCTTGTGCCATCCTCCTTTTGGGTATTTTTCACTCCAGGTAGTTCTTCCCTTATAACCTCCCTCCTGCCTGGACCTTCTGTCTCTGCCCATTCCTCTTAGGTTGATGTCTCAGCTAGATGACCTGCTTGGTTTGTTGTTTTGGATTCTTCATAATATGCTGCCTTATATACTGAGCCTATGGGCTTGTCCTGTCTTGTCCCTTACTGATCTAAATTCCTGGTACATCACAATCTTAGTTCAAACGTGAGTTGAGATTATCTATGACTCCTTCTTGTCTGGACTGAGGACAGGGATTCAACTTAAATAATAATCAAAGCAGGTTTTATAAATTGAATGTTTGTATCCCTCCAAAATTCATGTGCCAAAGCCCTAACGTCCAATCTGATGGTATTTGGAGAGGGGACTTTGAGAGGTAATTAAGGTTACATGAGGACATAAGAGTGGGACCCTCATGATGGCATTAGTGCCCCTATAAGAAGAGTCACCAAAGAGCTCTCTCTCTGTCTTCATACCAAACTCGCAGACAGGTCATGTGAGGACACAGTAAGATGGTGGTCACCTATGGGCCAAGAGAAGAGGCCTCAGAATGAAATGTACCTTGACAAATAGATTTCTGATGTGTAAGCCACCCAGTCTATGATAATTTTTTTTTTTTTTGGCAGCCCAAGCAGACTAATACTGCAGGTGATTAAAGCAAGGAGAGATTGTTATGTCCTGCTGGTTATTGTTGGTAAGTTAAATGTGTACATACCACATGCCAACCAAGATGGAAATGTTCTATTGGTCATCATAAACTTCACATTTTACAATACTGTGGATGCACTAAATTTGGTTTTAGGATTTCCCCTTTTTCTAAAGATGATGTTGACTGCCCCCTTTCTATTAACATTGTTTAACCTTTTACAACTTTTGATATACTTCATTAAGTTTTGTTTTGTATAATGCAATCTTATCCTATTCTGATATTACTGAGTTAAGACATTGATTAGGGCTAAAAATATCTGTTGCTTTGTTTCCAAGATAATTCAGGAAGACCCTATAATCACATCCATTTATTGACTAAGAAAGATTTCTGTATCCTTATATTAACCAATGAAATGATGTGGGAAAATTTGAGGGGCACCATTTGTTATACTAACACACAATGGTACCAAAATGTGTCATGATCACGAAAGAGCAGTTTGTTGGAATAAAAGCTAAATTTAAAGATCAAACATTTAAAGTCTGGAAAGACCAACTAGTTAAAATTTTTAAACCTTACTTCTGTGTATCAAGTGATAATGCTCACTGAACAGATGGAGGCAGGAAAGTGTAGGTCTGTGCTCACATCTATGGAAAGCGATGTAAAGCAGGAGGCTGGAGTCAAGCTACCGCTTAAAGGATATTGGCATATAAGTAGCATAGAAACATATATTATGCTTCCAATTTAGTGACATTTTTACATTTAAAGAATAAATTACTGAAAACACCTTGTATTACTTTGATAATCGATTACTATGGAATACATATTTAGACAACATTTTTATCATTTTAAAGCTCC
>RJWJ010037864.1:0-15283 GCA_004363605.1 Indri indri
GCGGGTAGCAGAGCTCATGCTAAATCCACCCCTTCTTACCCTGGCCCCCTGTCAGGCTCTCAGTATTTGGAGACCCCTCAGAAGTCCCCAGACCTCAGGCATTCTCCCACGAAGCCAGAAAGCAGACCCACAAAGTGGCAGCTGGAGTCTGAAGCCATCATTCCCCTTCTCCAGTGTCCCAAGACCCTGAAAACCTAAAGACCAGGTTGTCCCTGAGGATACCCACGGGTCTGGTTTAAAAGGGACTGTGGAGGCAGGGCCACCAGAGCCACCCCAACCCCTATCCCTCCAAAATCCCATCTCTTGGAAACTCCACTTTCTCCAAGCCTTTTTGAGATTCCAGACACTTGGAATGAACCCAGAGGCCGTGCTGCCATCCCCAGGCAGCTGCAGGGGCCTGGTGTCTCTAGGGGACCAAGTCTAGTGTCCCCCTGTCCGGAGGGGGCCCTGGCGTCCGGCCACGCCAGCCAGAAATCCTCGGAGCGCACTCGTGGGGAGCAATTCGTTGTGATCAAGAAATGGGCCGACGTGGGTCCCGCCTGGATGTTTCTTTAAGATCAGGGGAAGAAAACAGAATCTCTCCTCGTGGCGCAGCGCTTCCACCCCGCCAACCTCGCGGATTAGGGCCAGGATTAACATTTTAAACTCGCCAGACTTTCTGACTCAAAGATCTTCTCTCGCTAATCGTATTACTCTCCCTGGGATTATTGCCTTACTCGCTACAGAACAGATTCTAAAATCAAATTGATTAAAGTTCCCTCCTGTTTTCTCTTTGCTCCCTTAGGGGAGGGGGGCTGCCGCTTCTTAGGGAGATGACTTTTAAAGTCGCGTTTCACTCCGTATTTTTCTCTTTCCCCCTCCTCTCCTTCTACGCCAGGAGGCGGTGAGACGGGCGACACGGTTCCTTTATTCCCGCCCACGCCAGCTCCTAATTCCTGGTAATTTATCCCATATTAAAACTCCCTTAAGGAAGAATGGACAAGCATCAGCACCTGCTATGCAAATGCAGCCGGGTCCTGCGGGCGGCGGGGCGAGCGCGAGCGCCCTTCATATGGAAACGGCGGCCGCGACAGCTTGCGGCGGACTGGGGACGGGGCTGGGGACTGGGCTGGGGACCCGGCGGGCGGGGCGGGGCGGGGCCGAACGCCCTCCCAGCCTCGGAAAGCGCCGGGGGAGTATCTGCCCCTGTCCCGTGGGCTTTCTTCGCCGTACTCCTTTCTTCAAGCCACCTTTATTGTTTCTTAATAAACGCCCTGTTTCAGTGCCAGTGCCTGTCCCCCTCGCCTTGCCCCAGCATTCATCCTTATTCCGCATCCTGACGCCGCGGGAGCGTCGGACGACTCCCGAGCGCAACCGCGTCCCGCACCGCTTTTACGCAGGCGCGCTGGTCACCAGGACTGACCCCATTTCGCCCGGGGCGGGGGGCGCCCCAGGAGTGGGGGAGGCATGGGCGAGATTGCCGTCCGGGGCCCCAGGTCCGAGCCGGGCGCGCTCCCCACCCGCAGCCACCCGGAGGAGGCCGGCCGGGTCCTGGCGCGAGCGCGGTCGTCCGGCGGATAACACGGATTAGTGCGCCGGGGACCTTTGAAGCCATGTCTGTCCTCACGTGGCCGGAGGCCGCGGCGCAGTCGCCTCTCGTGCAGCCCTAATCCCCTCGCGCGGCTCGGGCGGCGACAGCGCCCTCTCGGTGGCGGGAGGCGCCCGCGCCCGGGTGCCCGCTCTCGCCCGGCCGCCCCTCGGGCTCTCCGAGGTCCCCGCCGTGGGAAGACCCGCGGCGCCAGGGTCGCTCGCGCCGGGCTCGGGGAGACCCCTTCTCCCAGCCACCGAGTCTTTATTCGTGGCTCCATAAAAGAAACCGAGCAAAGCCCGAGCGGAACGCGGCGGCGGCGGCGACGGTGGGGGCGCGCGGGCGCCGCCGGCGACCCGAAGTGATGCAAAGTGATAAATACATTGTCTAGGGGCCGCCCGCTCGCTTGGTCCCTTGGGGGCATAGAAAATGAGGCGCTTTCCTCCTCCCTTTAACTCGAGGGGAGTACCAATAATTTATGTAGGTTATAATTCTTCATCGCCCCTAGGTAGTCTGGGAAAACTGGAAGAAAAGAAAATGCCAGAAAGTTAAGGTAAAACTTAAGATGCGGCCGAAGGCGCTTTCTTTGCCCCTGCTGCGAGTGTTTGAATAAGAAGAATGCTCCCGGACTGTAACAAGCAAAAAGAATGAAGAAGACAAAAGATTTCCAGAAAAAGGTTTAGCTAGAAGACAAGGCAAGTGAAACTGAAAGGAGAAAAAAAGCATTTACAATGGAACAATAAGTGTACTAATCGCTTTGATATATTATACAAGCCCAAAGACCCAAAACATTGTGTAATTATTTATAAATGACTTCTCCACTCCTGTGTATAATGCAGAGGAAAGAATAAAACTGCAGGCTACTCTCTAAACTATTTCTAAATAGACCTGGTTCAAAAGAAGGCAGAAGTGTTTGAAATAAAATAATTAATGGTGGATTTTATGGTTGTCTCATTAAAACATTTTAATTACTTCAAACAAAATGCATTTGTGTTCGAATGCAACTTGAATTTATGTAGCCAGGCGCTGAGGTAGAGAAAAGCAAAAGGAGAACTTCAGCGATTTCTGTGTTTACTTCTGAATTCTTTCCATAAACCAATAGCTGGATTCCATTAGGATAAATTTCACTGTGACTTCTTTTGTACACACAGAAGAAAACACCCTCACACAGTTTTCCCACACTTGACTCACTAACATCCAGGGGGGAAAGTGTTTTTAAATCTCCACTGATGATGTTCTCAAGAATTCAAAAACATGAAGCAGACAAAAATGAAACAGCGCAGCAAAATTAACTCTGGCTTTAGCGACTTCCTGTGGCAGGTGCAGCCTGGATTTGGGGAACTAAACCTACTGACAGCAACAGCAGGGCTATGGTTTTGGTTTTTGTTTTTATCTGAGCCCAGAAGAAGATTTAACTTGAAGAAATCTGTTAAAAGCAAAACTCAGAGGCTTTGAAGGCTGCGTGGCCTCCAGCAGCTGATGTGAAAATGATCCCAGGCCTGGCTGCAGAGTGGTGGGGGCAGGCACCTCCCTGCTCCCTCTTCAGTTCAGGGTCTGCACCCTTGTGGGCCCTCCCTGCGCAAGTACGCACGCCCCTTCGCCTCCCCCACTCTCCTTTGGGCACAAAAAGGACATTGTTTCACCCAAGACTGGCCCAAACCACAAACACACTTCAAACCTTGGGCCAGCCCAAGCACTTACTGTCTCTCCACGCCAGTGCAGGCTGAGAACCCCAATCGAACTTGACAAATGCTTATGGAAAGAATTTATCTGCCTGCAGAATTGCCCAGGGTTGTTTTGGGAGGCATTTCTTACCCAACACTAGCATAAAGCAGATTTGCACCAGGGCTTCCGCTGGCGCCCCAGATTCATCTCACATGTGGGCACATCGTACACAACCAAACACATCAGCACGCGATGCCGAGGAATATTCAAGCAGACATCTCTGAGGTGGGAAATGCATACAGACGGCACTGTATTTAGCAGGGCAGGGGCTGAGGGGGCCTCCATGGATTTCTGGAAACCATGGATAATTTGCCATTTTCCTTGCTCTGTCACTGAAAGACCCCTCTGTTTCCCCCCTCCTGCCTCGTTTCCCCCCTCCCTTCCCCCCTTCCACAACTGTCATGGGTCATCAGTAAAGAAAATAGGGAATTGTTCCTCCTTTCCAACCCCACCCTTCTCCCCTTGCATGGAAACGCGACTGGGTATCTGCGGGTGTGCTTAACGCACGGAAAGGAACGTGGAGCCTGGGTCCCACATCATCCTTCGGTCCTTCCTCTTTAGTAACCGCACCTTTTTCTTCCTTTAAAAAAAAAATTACAACTTTTTCTTTCTAAAATGCCACCCACAAAACCAATGCCACTCCTCCCCCCAGCTAGCTCCAGAAAGAAAATGATAATCAAAGTCTAGCAATTCTGTTTAGAAAGAGTGGCCCTCTCCACAACTTTGTGCAAAATTTCCTATCAAGCTGCCCCTGCAGACATCAGTGTTGCCTGCTGGCCTTATAAACTCAGTGCAGGGCGCCTCCCTGTCCCCAGTACCTGAGTGGCTGAGTAAGGTGCCAGCACCATTCACCTCTCCTATCATAAATCGCAGCTTCGTATGTACTATAAAAAACAACCAGAAAACCCACTTTGCCTGTAACCCCACAAAATTAGACCTACACGTAGGTGCCACAGCACTCTTGAAATTAATATTCTATCTAACCAATTGGAGGGGATGGGGAGCCATCGATGTCAGGTCAAACAATTTGGGAGGAAAGTACGAAATGTGCTGGTGTCCGCTCCCCCAACCCATCGAGATTACATCCCAGTACTTGTAATTACAGGACAATAACCTCTCAGCCTTAAGTGTTTCTGATAACTCGCAGGAAAGCCATTTGGCTCAGCCTTGCATCCACAAAAGGGCTGGAAGCCTGTAGACACCAACTCCAAATGAAGTCACACACGTGGTCACTGAGACACTGACAGGGTGCAGAAAGGTGTTCAACCACAAATTTAAATCTGGAGCCATCCTGGACCTGCTTGCCTGTAGGCACTACAATTTGATGTCCACTTTGAAATCCTGAAAATGTCTTGTGAACAGCACAGACTGCTTTGTATTTTTATGTGTTGACCACATTAATTTATCATAGGTAAATCTTTAATTTACCACCATTGTCTTCATTAAAAAAGAAACAAACAACTGAAAAATCTCAAAAGACCCTGGAAGCATCCAGTGCCTTGCTCTCCAGGTCCTCTCAATAAGAAAGGGAGATCACCTCCCTGCTGGTCCCACAGAGATCCTGAGCCAAATCTCCAGGGCTGCTTGGAACAGGTGTGCACCTTCTGGCCCCTGACTGCCTTTCAGGGATCCTTCCCTCCCCTAGCTGTCGTGGGAGGAACCTCAGTCTTGGCATCACTCAAAGTATCTCTGAGCTGCCACATAAACGTGCCCAATCTGCCTTAAGGACTTCGACAAGCCCAGGACAGGCAGGTGGATGCTAAAGCAAGATATGTATTCCAATGTGAATAAATCAGCTCTAAGTATTAGTCAGTAGTGACTTCAGCAGTCGTCCAGATTTCCAGAAATTCTGATTCCAGGAATCCTGGATAGGGTCCCCCAACATTACTACCACCCCAGGTAGCAATAGTGTAAGAAACTCTTAGTCCCTGGGAACATCTGCCCCACCTACCCACCCCTGCCCCCCAGCAGACTGGCAGCTGGATGTCTCGTGCATCAGGCAGCCAGAACAGCTGGTGCAGTGCTTGCCACCTCAGCACCTGCTGTGGCTGGATTTACTACAGGTCCACATCACCACCTATTGTGCTCTGGGAATGGGACTTTCCACTGATGTGCTCATGCACTAGGCTTGTGGGGGATTTGGAGAGCAGGAGAAACTTTCGTCCTCCCCAGCAAGGATACACACCCTCCTAGAAGGGACCCAGCCTTTTTCTTGTGAGTAGAAGCTCTGAGCCTCTCAAGCTACCTCCTCATTCTCATCCTGCCAGGGCCCAGCTCCATCCTCAGTGGATCACTCACAGGAGGGTGCCAGATGCACTTATGAAAAGCACAAAGGCAGGCACTAATGTCCAGGGAGGGGCTGCTACATGCACTGCCCGAGGGCCAGAAACAGGCAGAGCAGGGCTAAGATGCCTGCCCCCTCAGGTCTCTAAGGGTCAGGCAAACGAGGGAGACAATGGTAGGAGAAAGCACAGACCCACTGCTAGCTCATAAGATGTCTTTGCACACATTTGGAAGGTGCCTCTGGGCAAACGTAGCCCACATCAAGGTGCGCGGCATGGTGGGTAGAGAGGCTGGATTTTAGCCGTCACCTGCCCCCTCTACCAGGTGCCCTTGTACAGCGAACCTCTGGAACAACTGTTAGGTATCAGCCCTAGAGAAAGCAGCAGAAGGAAACAGAGAAGAACAAGGAAGGCCGCGTGGCCATTCAAGGCACAGCACAACTGCCCCTTACCCTCTTCCCACTGGGTCCACACAGGAGCCCCATGTAGACCGGCCCCTGTATCGCCACTATAGCCATCCCCAACCCTCCTTCTGTCTAGATTGTCTGTTCACATCCCATCTGTCCTTCAAGGTCGTTGGGGCATTCTTCTGCCAAGAAGCCTTACCTTTGGGAGGTGTGCAATGCTCTTTAGATCTGCTCCTTAATAGGCCCTTCACATGTGTCTGGGCCAGTGGCTGGTCACCTTTCTATAGCCACAGCTCCCCTCCTTCAAGACTACAGGCCTGCCTGACACTCCGCGGGGCACCTGGCACCGGCAGCGTGCAGTGGGGCACTGATCGAGTGCGATGGAAGAACATGGAGTAGGGGCTGCAAGGACTCCTGGGTCTGGTCCTCGTTTGACCCAGTGATCCCTGGGGTAACCTGGAAAAAAGACTTCCCCATCTCCCGCCTCAGTTCCCATGTGTGAGGTGCAGTGGATGGGTGAACGATCTCGAAGGGTCCTGCTGGCACTGAACCTTAGCTTATAAGACTCAGAGCCCATAGTCCCCATTGGCCAGGTTCATCATCCCTGTCACCCCTGTGTCCACCACAGTACCTGGACCACAGCAGGCAATCAACACGGTCTATGGGTTGCCTCAAAATAAAATAAGAATAAGTCTCTATGCTTTGCCATTTAACTTGATGTTTTATTTACAGAACTACAGACACTAACCCTGGCCAACTCAAGCAGAACATCCCCACCAGGAAAAGGCCTACTGTGGGAGTTCTCACGCAACCAGTGGCACAGCTGGAGAACTGGGCTCCAAAAACAGGCAGAGGGAGACCAGAACCACAGCTGAGGGCAGGGCCAGGGAAGAGTTTAGTCAGGATGTCCACTGGCTCCTGGCCACCTCTTGCCCCGCTGGCCACTGGCTCTTCCAGGTTGTTGCCGTGACACAAGTGACCTCTGAGCTGAAATTCCAAGTGGGGCATCTGATTGACTATACTTGAAATCACAGGGCCACACCCTACTGTTAGGAATGGGAATGGGGTTCTCATGCATTCAAATTCCTCAATAGGAAGGTTCTTCGGGCACGAGGCAGCCAAAACAGTGACAAATACCCATTCCATTGATCCTGGCTAAACCAAGTTTCTCCTCCAGGAATTTGAAAGAGAGATTGTAGTGGGTTAAACAGCAGTCCCTCAATAGATATATCCATCCAGAACCTCAGAGTGTGACCATATTTGGAATAAGGGTCTTTGCAGGTGGAACTAAGGTAAGGATCTCAAGATCATCCTGGACTGGCCAGGCCCTAAATCCAATTGCAAATGTCCTTACAAGAGACAGGGAAGGCAACTAAAGAGAGGAGGCAGAGACTGGAGTGTTGTGGCTGCAAATCGACAAAGGGCAAGGGCTGCCAGGAGCCACCAGAAGCTAGGAAGAAGGCATAGAAAGGATTTTCTCCAAAAAGGAGACAACCCTGCTGACACCTTGATTGCAGACTTCTGGACTCCCAAACTGTGAGAGAATAAATTTGTGTTATTTAAGCCACCCAGTTTGGGGAATTCTGTTATGACAGCCCAAAGAAACAAATATGGGTCCCAGAGGTGTCAAAGACCAGGCTGGAAGGAGTGCTCCGGGACCATGGGGAAGCTGACATGGAGAGAAACAGAGGCCTTAGGCAGAGAGAGGATGCCCGGCTCCTGCTGGCTCACACAAGTCCCCAAAGCCCCTGAGGTCCCGAGATACCCCAGTATCCATCCACCAATCACCCTTTCCTGCATAAGCTGGTTGAAGCCACTTCCTGTGACTTGTAAAATCTCAAGCCCTTCTATCTGACTGTCCCTATCCTTACCCGTAGGTCAGGGGTACATGCAGGGGTGCAGCAGGGGAAGGGAGCAGGCTCCGCAGAGTCCCCGGAGCCAGAAAGCAGGCACTGGTCAGTCAGCCAGGCGGGCACTGCCTCTAGACAGCACACCTCCGCAAAGCAGCCAGTGCCCAGGTGGCTCTGGAGGCAGCAGGCCGAGCAGCAGGCCTGAAGCCACCGCCCAGATATCACAGTGAGGGGGCCAGAACTTTGCTGAAAGATGCTCATTTTGTTTGTAACACCCCATCCCGCAATCCGGTGCTGTTCCTTAATGACTCTTTCCCCCCCCCAAGTATGAAGTTGGGGGATGTCTGGGCCTCTATGGCTTCGGAGTGAGGGTTGGTGACCACAGAAAAGCGACTCTGGACATGCAGAATGAGGAGCAGCTGGAACAGGCGAGTTTATGACCAAAGCGAGAAGGAGGTTGGGAGAAGGGGTTCCACTGCACGCTCCCTGCCGGCCATGGGCTGGCTCTCTCCCCGGCCAGGGGAGACGGGTCCCCTTGCCGGCCCCCCACCCTGGGGTGGGTTACAGAGGCTGCAAGCACCGCTCCAAGAGACTCGGGGCAAAGAAGTCCTCAGGGGACAGGGGAGGACAAGGTCTTCGGGGATGCTTGCCGGAAGGGGGTTCTTCTGATACCTGAAGAGTCCGGGGTGGAAGGTGCAGGGAGGGGAAAGAAGGGAAGGGTGAGGCCAAGACTCAGCTCAACCTGGGAAATCGCCTGATCCTTTTTTCCGCACTCCTCTCCTTGCCCCCAGGTGAAGATCAACATATTCTTTCCTCTGTTTCTTCATCAGCCTGGGTGGAGCAGGGGCGCCTATACCCGCCCTGCTCGGTGGCTCTCGCGGGGGCCACGCTCCTGTCTATCTGAAAACGTTTGCCCCCACCCCGCTGTGAGGACGCTGTACAACGCAACCATTTCTCGGGTGCTCTGTTCCGAAAGCACCCTGCCGAGCGAACATCGGCATCACCATCTCCTATCATCCTCCGCAGGGTAAACGTGTGTCCCACTTTATAGATGGGGAAAGTGAGGCTCCGAGAGCTTAAAGCAGTTGCCCAGAGTCCCGCGGCCGCTCAGCAGCCGGAGAGAGGATGCGAACCCACACTCCCAGCGAACCCGGACTCCCAGCCGGCTGCAGGTTTCTGTGACTCACTGCGCGGCTCACACTCCCTGCCCGCGCCCCGCCTGCCCAAGCCGCCCCAGCGAGGGGCGCGCGGCCGCCGGGAGGAGCGTGCCTCTGCGGCTAATCGCCGCGCCCCGCCTCGCCTCCCCGCCTGGAGACGCCCGGGCCGGCTCAGCCCGAGCGGGCCCCGCGGCCGCGCGACGCCGCGATTGGCCGGCGGTAATTACGGGCACACTCCGGGCTGGGGAGGGACGAGGGCGGCCTCCCGCGAGCATAAATTATGCAAATACCCCGGCGCCGCACGGGGCTGACCTGCCGCCTCGCTCCATTCACCCGGGCTGCCGCGGGGCGGAGGTGGCAAGGGAGGGGGGCACCCATTGTTGCGCCGGGTACTTAAGGGGTCCTGAGGCCGGTCGTGTGCCACACTCGGTGCTCACACGAGCTGATCTCATCGCCGGCGACATCACTCGGGAGACCGGCCGGGCGCGTGGCCCGTGCAGGCGAGGCGAGGCGGCGAGGCCAAGTTCCCCGTGCGCTCCTGAGCCCTCCCAGGCCCTCGCGCCCGCGGCGGGCACAGAGTAACCCCGGGCGGTGACCGTGAGTGCGCCCCGGTGGCCCTGCCCTGTCGGCCCAGGCTCCTGCCCTCCGAGCGCCGTCCCATCCGTCGGCCGGTTCTGCGCAGCGCCACGATGCCCGCCCCTCTGGAGACCACCTGCCTCTCAGACCTCGACTGCGCCAGCAGCAGCAGCGACCTGCCGGGTTTCCTCACCGACGAGGAAGACTGTGCCAGGCTCCCGCCGCCAGCCTCCGCCTCGGGGTCGCCTGCGCCGGCCCGCAGGGGCGCACCTGGGAACTCGGGGGCCTCCGACGCTCCCGGGGCGCAGGACGCCGAGCAGGAGCGGCGGCGGCGCCGGGGCCGGGCGCGGGTGCGCTCAGAGGCGCTGCTGCACTCGCTGCGCAGGAGCCGGCGCGTCAAGGCCAACGACCGCGAGCGCAACCGCATGCACAACCTGAACGCGGCGCTGGACGCCCTGCGCAGCGTGCTGCCCTCGTTCCCCGACGACACCAAGCTCACCAAGATCGAGACGCTGCGCTTCGCCTACAACTACATTTGGGCCCTGGCCGAGACCCTGCGCCTGGCGGATCAAGGGCTGCCCGGGGGCGCCGCCCGGGAGCGCCTCCTGCCGCCGCAGTGCGCGCCCTGCCTGCCCCGGCCCCCAAGCCCCACCAGCGACGCGGAGTCCTGGGGCTCCGGGGCCGCCGCCTCCCCCTGCGCCGCGGCCGCCTCGCCGCTCTCTGACCCCAGTAGCCCCGCCACCTCCGAAGACTTCGCCTACGGCCTCGGCGACCCCCTGTTCTCCTTCCCAGGCCTGCCCAAAGACTTGCTCCACACGACGCCCTGTTTCCTCCCTTACCAATAGGCCTGTGTAGACACCATTACCTTCCGCCTCCCTCACCCAACAGGCAATAGAGGGGCCCCCGCTGCGGCCCCCACTCCAGGCGGAGGGAGGAAGGGCAGCCTTAAGGACGAGGGGGATACCCGAGCAGCTAGTCGGCTCCCGCGCCCTCGCTGCGCTGCCTCTCGGCCTGTTTCTCCAGCCCTCGCCCCGGCCCCGCTGCCCGCCCCTAGACGGCCTTTCCTTTTGCACTTTCTGAACTCCACAAAACCTCCTTTGTGGCTGGCTCAGAACTGACCCCGGCCACCACTTCAGTGTGATTTAGAAAAGGGACAGATCAGCCCTGAAGACGAGGTGAAAAGTCAATTTTACAATTTGTAGAACTCTAATGAAGAAAAACGAGCATGAAAATTCGGTTTGAGCCGGCTGACAATACAATGAAAAGGCTTAAAAAGGAGAGACAAGGGCGGGCTTCATGCATTATGGATCCCGCCCCCACCGCTGCGGCTGGCTCTAGGAAGAGCGGAGACTCTTGCTTAGCTATTCAGGCACGGGGCTGGAGAGTACTTTAATTTATTCAAGATGCTTCATTCATATGAAAATGTATTTTTGTACATAAAGAGTTTATTCTATTATTATGAGCTGTCAAAGTTTACATTTTTGTACTGCAGATGTTTCGTGTAAATAAAAACTAAGTAAAAAATAAGTCACTAAGTTTCTTGCCTAATGTTAGTGTCTCTGGGGCTTTTCTTGCCTTCCTCGGTGGTTCAACCACTAAAGTGAAACACTATCCCCGCCCACCTCCAAACCCTCAAGTCCTGTTTCAAAAACAATTGAAAAAACGAGATGCACCTGATTTGCACCAAGAACTGGATAAAGACAGACTAGGCCATTGGGGCTCCATCATTTCCTTTCACCTTGTAAACACGAGGGAGATCTTTCAGGCTCCCCATAAGCCAATTAAGACTTTTTAGCGGGGAATTAGCCCTGGATAGGCAGCTACCTGTAGAGGTAGGGGCGGTGGGAGAGTCTTTCTTTTGAGGAACTCCACATCAGCTGGCTCTGTGTTTCAAAGAGAGGGGATTAAAAAGATCAATACAGTGTGACCACTGGTTAGGAAGTCCCAGGGACAGGTGGGCCCAGGCTAGCAAGCAGAAGGGTCCACTCTTATAACAGCCTATTTAGAGGGGAAATTGATTTGTAAACAATGCCTCCAAATTGTTGTCCATTGAGTCTGGGGTCACCCTGGCTGTGAGGTGCAGGATGAATTACGCCAGCCTGGTGTCCTGAGTGGGGCGTGCAGCTGCCTAAGATTGTGAGCTAGGGGGCCTGCACCCCACAACACACACATCCCCCACCGCGACCCACAGTGAGGGGGCTTGCAGAGGGAGGGCCCCGGGCTCGCTCAGCCAGTCCTCAGGGGCAGCAGCCAAAGCTTTCATTTACTGCCAGAGAAATCAGCCATCCAAACTCAGTGAGATTTTTCTGGCTGCAGTACGTTTGTCTGTTGTCTGACAATTAGCTAACACCACTGCCAGTAGCAGCTTTTGTTTTAAATTTTAGAATGTAGATAATTACAAGAGGGAGTTCCTAAAATTCTGTCACTGCCTATTTCCCCAGCTCACAAGTTACCCTACACTAAGACAACATTTTTTTCCACTGGGCGCTTCTTTTCATGAATATAATTATTTCGTGGCAAGTTTTGGGGGGAAGGTGGGAATGGGTTCAGGAAAATGGATTCTGTAGTGTTAGAGAAACTCTATTCTTTTAGGAGGTGGCTAGAAGCAGAGGGCCAGAGTAAGGCCACTGACAGCGTGTTCCCCTTGCAGAGGTGTTTTCCCTCCTCACACACACTGCGGAGGTAAGTTGGGTTCGCAGGTTCGAATGCTGCGTCCCCACGGGCATCAGTAAGCCCAGCCATGGGCAAGGCACCCTCCTTCAGATAAAAAGGCTACTTTTTAGAAGATTCTGAAAGATGGGTGCCTTCTGTAATTGTTCCCAGAACACAGACAAACAGTCCTCCAAGAAAAGCTCCAGAAATTTTAAGGGCTGAGAATAGAATCGCTTCTGCTAAAAGCTCCAACGAAAAAGTTGGTCTCTAAAATGACCCAGCCTGGGATCCCACTCTACTGTCTGTCTCAGAATTATGTCACTAGCTTTGCATTTTCCTAGAGCAAAAGGCACAAACAGTCTGTGCCAGATGTCCTGCTCTCCATGCACGGGATGCTTAGAAGCGATTCCCTCTTGCTTTCTGAGGGGCCCAGTCTGGGAGGTCCCCCATGGAGAGTGTTCAGCTGTTATGTAAGTGCACGTGTCTGGGACAGAGGAAGAGAACAACAGATTGCGTTTATCATTGTCCACAATCCTTGGGAAAAGCATCACAAACAGCTGGAGCAGAAGCTTTGTCTCATACAGCTGCACACGGCCAGCACTGAAAACAGGGGGAAACACCACCACCACTCGAATTCTCAAGTTTTTTGCCACAATAAGCTCACAACTCATGGTGCAAGACCTAGAGCACCTTTCTATAAAGAAAAGTCTCTAACGACACCATTTGTTGGTGGGGCCACTCCATCCTTGCTGGTTAATACTACTCTTCTAAGGAAGCAAGCATGTATGTGCAGCCCTGGAGCTCTCAAATAGGAGAAAAGAAGGAAGGTGATTTAAAATGCTTATCCCCAGCTCAGGGGCCTCTTTCTTCCTGCAGCAGCTTCTCGTTCATCCACTGGCATCGGTGAGGGCAGAGTGGGGGTTATTAAAATATCCTCATCGATGATAGAGCCCAGAGGTTTCTGCTGACAGTAGGGTCTCACTATCCTTAACATAATCTTCCACTAAGGAACCAGCAGGCACTTAAGAAGGCTTGTTTATTCTCTGCCTTGATCTCTTCATTTGTTTTTGTCCCGGGGTACCTGTACCATATGTATTTTTATACACTGCTTGCCAGCCTTTGAGGAGCAGGGGAAGTGAAGATTAGGATGACATAGCACGAAAATTTCACTCATTCTTTAACAACTCTTTGTCAAGCCCTTGCTATGTGCTGAGCACCTTTCTAGGCACTGGGGTGACCAAGACAGGCAATGTCCTTGACCAAAAGGAGCTTACATTCTAGTGGGGAAAGGCTACAAATTTGTGAAAGATTGTGGTAGGTACTGAGGAGAAAAAAATAAAGTAAAAGGTGAATATGAATGCCAGGGTGGCAAAGAAATGACTCTTTTGTAAAATATGGTCAGGGAAGGTCTTTGAATGAGGTTACATTTGAGCAAAGGCCTGAGTGAAGAGAGGGGGAGAGCATCCCATGCCGGTATGGGGTGGGGGCGGAGCAGGGGGACACCCCAGGGAGAAGCCCAGTGATGGGAAGGCGCAGCGCACTGCGGCCCGGCAGGGAGGCTGTCAGAGCAGCAGCAGAGGGCCAAGGAGAGACGGAGAGATGGGCAGCGAAATTCACCTTGAGCCTTGTCAACTATTGTAAGGACTGGGGGTTTTTCTCAAGGTGATTGGAGGCTCGAAAGCAAAGGAGTGATAGGAATTGCCTTATACTTTTAAAGGCCACACTGGTTGTGATATGGAGGATAGACTCTCGGGGCCCGGGCGGAATCTGGGACCCGGCCAAGCATCTGCACGTTAGTCCCGAGGAAAGGCTGCAGTGGTAGAAGTGGTGAAGCATGGTCAGAACCAGGACACGGTTTGCAAGTAGAAACACCAGGATTTGTTGTTGAGCATGAAAAGAGAGAAACCAAGAATGGCTTCAAGAATTGGGGTCATCGAGGACACAGAACCCATCTCGTAAATGCTAAGGAGAAATGGTTATCCTTGCCTGAAGTACTCGTTTAGCACCCAAAGCAAGGTGGAAACATGAGTCTTGGTGCCCCTACGGTGAAGACAGACTGGTGCTCAAGGGAGCCGTAACTTTGCCTGGGCTGGGACCTAAGCAAAATGCCTCAAAGAAAATTTGCAATGAGGGTAGGGGCAGGGGTCTGGGATGTCCTGGGCAATGCCCTCAATAACGTCGTCGTCGTCGTCGCCATCCTGGCTAACACTCACATAGCACTTACTCTGTGATCTACACACTGTTCTAAATACACTACACATATCGATTCATTTAATTCTCACGGCACAAGAGGTTGATAATATCATTATCTCCATTTTGCAGATGAGGGAAGTGAGGCACACTCAAGTCACTTGCCTGAGACCACACAGCAAGTAGGCTGGGAGGCTGGGATTTGAACCCAGAAGATCCGGCTCTAGCATTCCTGCTGTTTCTTAGATTGCCGCTCAAGGAATAACAGTGATGTGCAGCCAAGTAAGAAGTATTTTGGGCCGCAGGCTTAGCTGCGAGTTGACCCAGGAGTAAGCTGGATGTAGCAGGAGGCAGGGCAGCAGCTGCCATGTGGGGCCTCGGGCTGAACGAGGACGAGGGCACGTTCCCCCACTGCCCTGACTGAGGTGGGACAGAACCAGCCTGAGAGGGTTTGAGGGTTAAGCCTGAGTTCTCTGGCAAAGACCCAGAGTGTCAGTTTGCAAGACCAGCAGAGCTAAGAGCCTGGTGTCATCCTCTTATGAAAAATCAATCTCTTCGCCAATCCACATCTGGCTAGAAAGTCCTGCACATCTTACCAAGGCCTAGACTTCCTTTAGAAAGTGTTGCTGGGGTTGCTCCAACCTCAACCAAGCAGGAAATCAAGGCCCCGAAGTTCAGCACCAAAGAGACTAATGGTGAAGATTTTAACCTAGAAGATGTTTATGGTCAATTTCACCATTACCTGCAATGACCATAAACCGTAATATACCCAGGTACATCTCACTTTGTGAGCCGTCACTTCCTAGAGAAGCTCAGGACCAACACTCCGCTCAAGCACTGAGCTTACCTGCTGCTTGCTGGGCCGATGGCCAGGAGC